>JANQAP020794274.1:0-12345 GCA_026874005.2 Erythroxylum coriaceum | reverse complement strand
TTTCTCGAATTCATAGTGAGGGCTATGGATTTGAATAAGAATAATGGGACCCATGATGCATGTTATTAAAGTCCTTACACATATGCATTAAGTGTACATTCTAACACTTTCTCTTGTTCTTCTAGGTTATCAAATTATATAATGTCTTCTAGTCTGAACCTACGCTCCCTACTAGATTCTAACAAACTCACAGGACCCAACTTCTTAGATTGGCTATGGAATTTGAGAATTGTTCTCAAATCTGAAAAGCTAGGATATGTCCTAGATGAACACTTCTCGATCCCCCTGCTACCGATGTATCTGATGAAGATCAGAAAGCTTACAAGAAGCTGCTAGATGATAGTGAGTTGGCTAGCTATATAATGCTGGCCTCTATGTCACCAGAACTGCAAAAGCAGTATGAGGCTATGGATGCTTATACCATAGTCTACCATCTGAGGGAACTGTTTGATGAGTAAGCTCGGTTTGAAAGGTTCAAGACCTTGAGGTTGCTTTTTCATTCTAAGATGGCTGAGGGACATCTCCAGTACAGTATGCACTGAAGATGAATGGATATATTGAGAGGTTAGGTAGTTTAGGTTTCATTATGGATCATGAATTAAGTATAGACTTAATTCTGACTGGTTTGACCAATAGTTATTCACAGTTTATGCTTAACTATCGAATGAACCAAATATCCACAACGATACCTGAGTTGATTAATCTCCTCAAAACAGCTGAGCAAACTATCAAAAAGGACAGTAAAGGCTATGATGCTAGTGGATTCTACTTCTAGTTCTTGAAAGAAGAATCAAAAGAAGAAGAAGAAGTCCAAGAGGCTAGTGAGAGGTGTAGTTAAGAAGAAGGCAAAAGAGACAGCACCGAAGGGGATATGCTTCCATTGCAATAAGGAAGGACATTAGAAGAGGAACTGCAAAGCTTATCTGGAGTCACTGAAGCAGAAGAAGGCATTAGATGCCCCACCATCTACTTCAGGTAAGATATTTGTCATTAAGGTTAATAATATATCTGATCATAACATTTGGGTATTAGATACTAGATATGGCTCACGCATACGTGTTGATATGTAGGGTCTTAGGGATAGTAGACCGCTCAAGAAGGGAAAGATGGACCTACATGTGGGAAATGGAGAAAACGT
This sequence comes from Erythroxylum coriaceum, assembly GCA_026874005.2. Classification (NCBI taxonomy): domain Eukaryota; kingdom Viridiplantae; phylum Streptophyta; class Magnoliopsida; order Malpighiales; family Erythroxylaceae; genus Erythroxylum; species Erythroxylum coriaceum. The sequence goes on along the minus strand of JANQAP020794274.1, from coordinate 11,207 downwards.
TGTTGCATTAACATATGTTTTGTATCTTTCTAATGAGCTAGAGTTAATTTTGGAAAATTCTTATTATGTACCCGTTGTGACTAAAAACATTGTATCTATTACATTTCTTAATAAAGCGAGATTTCATTTAACTTTTTCAAATAATGGTTGTTCAATTAAGTTGAATGAAATGCTGTATGGTACTGCTACATTATGCAATGGAATTTACATATTAGATATGTCCAATCCAATCTTAACTATTAATGACAATAAAAGATAAAAACGAGATAACCTAAAATCATCTTACTTATGGTATTGTTGACTTGGCCGTATAAGTGAGAAACGCATTATTAAGCCACACAAGAATGGTAGCTTAGGGTCTATTTGATTATGAATCATATGACACATGTGAATCTTGTTTGTTACGTAAGATGACTAAATTACCTTTTAAAGGAATAGGTGAACGAAGGAGTGGGTTATTAGACCTAATACATTCTGATGTATGTGGTCCGATGTCCATTCATGCTAAAGGTGGTTTTATGTACTTCATTACTTTTATCGATGATTATTCATGATATGGGTATATGTATCTAATGAGATACAAGTCTGAAGTGTCTGAAATGTTGAAAATATTTTGACATGAAGTAGAGAAACAACTCAGTAGAAGTATTAAGACACTTCGATCAGATCGAGGTGGTGAATACTTAAATGAGGAATTTTTATCTTATCTTGAAGATAATGGGATAGTATCCCAGTGGACTCCACCTTACATACCACAACATAATGGTGTGGCTGAAACGAGAAACCAAACCTTGTTAGACATGGCAAAGTCGATGATAGACTTAGCAGATCTACCGAAATCCTTTTTGGGTTATACACTCGAGACTATTGTTTATGCGATAAACAGAGTCCCTTCAAAGGCAGTTAAAGTTACTCCATATGAGATATGGACTAACAAAAGGCCCTATCTTTCTCATATGAAAGTTTAGGGTTGTCCGACTTATGTGAAGCAGATTCAATCAGACAAGCTTGAAGCGAAGTCTGATAAATGTTTGTTTATAAGATATCCTAAATAAACAATTGGATATTAGTTCTATAATGCTTTAGAGCAAAAGGTGTTTGTCTCAAAGCATGTTGTCTTTTTAGAGAAAGTGTTTCTTCTAAGAGAAGACAGTGGGAGTAAAATTGAACTTGTTTAAGTTTGTGATGCTCAAACAGACGCAAATCAATTGCCTGAACCTGAAATTGTTATTCATAGATATGAGACAATAGTTAAACCTTCTAACTCACAAAATGTTTATAGGTCAAGTAGGATACGTAATGTTCCAGAGAGATATAGATTTCTCGTAAGCGAACAAAATGACATATTGCTCATAGAGGACGATGAGGCTACAACCTATGAAGACGCTCTTAAGAGTTCATAATCTAAAAAATGGCTTCGAGTGATGAATTCTTAAAATGGATTCCATGTATGAAAACCAAGTATGGACTTTGGTTGACCCACCTGAATGGTTAAATCATAGGGTGCAAGTGGATTTTCAAGAAGAAAATCGATATGGAAGGTAATGTGATTACCTATAAAGCAAGGCTAGTCATTATAGCTTATTGTCTAAGACAAGGAGTTGACTATGACGAGATCTTTAGCCCCATAGCTATACTTAAATCCATTAGAATACTCTAGCCATTACTATTTAATATGATTATGAAATATGGCAGATGGATGTGAAGACAACTTTCTTGAATGGAAACCTAGTTGAGGATGTATATATGATACAACCTGAGGGCTTCGTATCTAGAGATGGTAGAAAGGTATACAAGCTTCAAAAATCCATTTATGGATTGAAGCAAGCATCTAGGAGTTGCAACATCCGATTTGATGAGACAATCAAAGAGTTTGGTTTCTCACAAAATCCTGATAAACCTTGTGTGTACAAAAAGGTTAGTGGGAGTGCTATCATATTCCTTGTGTTATATGTGGATGACATATTACTAATAGGAAATAATATCTCAAGTTTGCAATCAGTCAAAGTTTGGTTGTCCCAGAATTTTTTCATAAAAGACCTTGGAGAAGTAATTTACATATTGGGAATAAAGATCTATAGAGATAGATCAAGGAAGTTACTAGGTCTTTCACTGTCAACGTACATAGACAAAGTGCTAAATAGGTTTAGCATGAAGTGGTCTAAGAGAGGGTTTCATCCTATGACTCATAGGATAAAACTCGCGAAATTTATGTGTCCTAAGACTCAAGATGAGAGGACTCGCATGAGTATGATACCGTATGCTTCGACAGTAGGATCAATTATGTATGCTATGTTATATACAAGACTCGATATATCGTATGCTCTAAGTGTCAGGAGCAGATACCAATCGGATCCTGGTGAGGGTCACTGGGTGGCTGTTAAGAATATCTTAAAGTACTTGAGAAGGACTAAGGATATATTCTTGATATATGAAAATGGAGATCTTGTAGTAAGAATGCATACAGATGCCAGTTTTTAATCTGACCAGGATGACTCCAAATCCCAATTAGGTTATGATTTCACACTAAATGGTAGAGTAGTCAATTGGAAGAGTTCCAAACAAGAGACGACTGCTGATTTAACGACCGAGTCAGATTACATTACAGCTACGGAAGCGACAAAAGAAACTATTTGGATTAAGAAGTTCGTCATAGAACTTGAAGTGGTTCCTAGCATAGTAGACCTAATATTGTAGTACTGTGATAACAATGGGGCTATTGCTCAAGCCAAAGAACCGAGGTCTCATCAGATGTCCAAGTATGTACTCATGAGATATCACCTAATCAGGGAGATAATTAATAGAGGTGATGTGAGGATAGAGAGAGTGCCCAAAGATCAAAACATCATTGATCCTTTAACTAAGCCACTTCCTTAGACAAAATTTGATTCTTGTGTACTCTCCTATAGTATTAGATACAAAAGCGATTGGCTTTAGTGCAAGTGGGAGATTATTAAAGTAGTGCTCTAAAGGCAATCACCTTTAACACTTGTACAAACTTTATTTTGATTAATAAAGAAAAAGGCATTTTTCATTGATTTGATATTCATTTATGTATGAATTAATATTGATCTTAAATCGAATTAATGAAGTCCATGATACAAAACATAGCATGAAGGAAATCATGATGAGATCATGATAATGAGATTCTTATCATGTGTAATTATGTTAGTATCTAAATAATCCCTAGTCATAGGATTACTCAGACAGGACATTATTATTCCGAAAAGACTAGCACATATTATACTCCTTGATTTGATCAAGCAGTGGATCTCATAAACTGTAAGCATAAGATGTTTAGAGTTAATATGTGGATACTTACGAAGGGTAGTAAGTATATCGGATGACCCGTTATGAGATTATCATATGGATGATCTATTGAATGTCAATGATTAAACTCATCATAGCAATGGTGCAAATATCTTTAGACTTGAGGCATTCAAGGATATGTTGGATATAAATCCTATGCTTTGACACCATTCCTCGTTACCTCAAAACGAGCTCACTCTTAGGGTAGTGATTGGGTACAGCTATTTATGTTCAAAGGTAATTGGGTAGCCAACAAAGGATTCACCACTCTTGATAGAAGGAGATGATACCCATGAACTCTTGTTGGGGTCATTACTCGGGAGACTCTAGCCAGAGTAGGTATTTTTTATGAAGAGGGTCTTTAATGATATATATGAGTAATTAGATCCCAGAACAAGAACTAATATCACTTGGACTAGATGTGACGTAGTCAGTCTAGTGGGAGTTGACACATATCCCATACTCCTAACCAAGTGGGGTATAGTATGGTGAAAGGACGAATTGCAAGGTAATTGTCTATAGAAAGGTTCATAAGTTGGATAATTAACTATCAAAGAGTTTGTGTGTTAATCCACTTATATTCCAGCAAATAGGCATCAAGATGTGTTTGAGTTAAGAGTTAATTCAAGTGTCTAAAACAGCTGGGAACCTAAGGGTCACATGTATAAAAGATCAGATGAAAAACAAGTGTGTGTGGCCTATTTTAAGTAGGCTATGATCATGCATCATAGGGCCATGATCGTGGCCAAAGGCCAGACATGTCACAATCATAGCCAGTAAGGCCATGATCATGACAGAGGCCTCGAAATGATATATAAGTGAGTTCTTCACTTATGTAAATGAACCACTTTCACTTATTACAAACTTAAGTGATAGAGAAAGGGTTCTAGAAGTGTTTTAGAGAGAGTGATAAGATTTCTTGAGTTATCTTCTTGCAATTTATGCAAATGTTGTACAAACCAACATGTATGTAAGATAACCTTGACCTATCTTCTATCATATTGAACATCTACTTAAATTCATCAAGTTTGGTGTTCTAAAACCCTTATACATTGTTTCATCTTCCTTCTTTATGCGTTCTTGGTTGATCAAGGAAGGGTTTGGTGTTTGCAATAACCCAAAAAAGGAGAAGAAACAAGAAAGGAGGAGATACACAAGGTAAAAAGTTTTGTTATTTCATGTTCTTTACATATCCTTGCATACATGTGAGATTCTGTGGTTTTCGGGTTATCATGGTGTCAGAATCTTGATTTCGACACTTCTGCTGCATCCACATGCATGTGATGCATGCAACCATGGCTAACCCAACAGCTCGTTCCTTTTTGTCACGATCAGGCCTGCTATGCCATGATTATGGGCTATGTCTTTGGCCTGGAAACTCCTCACAACTTCTCTGTTCCTTGGCGTTTGCCCTGAAACACTAACAAACACATCAAGGTACCTAAAAAATATAACAATTAAGCTCAAAGACTCAAACTAACCCATAAAAACACATAAACACACAAACTAACAAAATTAAAACCTAAATACACACTCAACACTCAAATTCATACTAAATACATAACAAATTAACCCCTAAAATACAATACAAATGACAATTGTCAGGAATCTCATTATCATGACCTCATAATGATTTCCTCCATGCTATGTTTTGTATCAATTTAAAATCAACATCAAATCCATAAATATATGAACATCGAAATAATGAGGAATGCCTTTATTAATCATAAAATGATTTGTACAATAAGTGCTAAAGGTGATTGCATTTAAAGCACTTTTCTAACAAACTCCCACTTGCACTAAAACCAATTGCCTTGATATCTAATATCATAGGCATGTACATGTGACATAAAACTCTTTTGGAAAATAGGCTTAGTTAATGGATCAACTATATTTTGATCGGTAGGAACTCTCTCTATCTTGACATCATTTCTCCCGATGATCTCTCCAATTAAATGGCAGCGTCTGAGTACATGTTTGGACTTCTAATGAGACCTCAGTTCTTTTGTCTACACTATAGCCTCATTGTTATCACAATACAATTGCACTGGGTCAGCGATGCTCGTAACCACACCAAGTTCCATGATGAATTTCTTGATCCAAACTGCTTCCTTTGTCGCTTATGAAGCTACAATGTACTCCACCTCTATCGTCAAATCAACAATCGTCTCTTATTTGGAACTTTTCAAACTGACTGCACCATCATTTATTATGAATACATATCCATACTGGGATTTGGAGTTATCCCTATCGGATTGGAAACTAGCATCAATATATCTGCTTACCACAAGATCACCTTCTCTATATACTAAGAATACATCTTTAGTTCTTCTCAAGTACTTAAGGATATTCTTGACAGACACCCAATGACCCTCTCCAGGGTCTGATTGGTATCTGCTTGTAACACTTAGAGCATATGATACATCAGGTCTAGTACATAACATAGCATACATGATTGATCCTATAGCTAAAGCATAAGGAATTAAACTCACGTGACTCCTCTCATCTTGTGCCTTTGGACACATAGATTTAGAGAGTGTAATCCTATGTACCATGGGAAGATAACCTCTTTTGGAATACTCATGCTAAACCTTTTTAGCATCTTATCTATGTATACAGTTTGAAAAAGACCAAGTAACCTCTTAGATCTATCTCTATAGACCCTTATCCCCAAAATATAAGTTGCTTCTCTAAGGTCTTTTATAGAGAAGTTCTTAGCTAACCAAATTTTTATTGATTACAAAGCTGAGACTTCGTTTCCTATTAGCAATATGTCATTTACATATAGTTCAAGGAACACGATTGCACTCCCACAAACCTTCCTAGATAAACATGGCTCATCTAGATTTTGTAAGAAATCAAACTCTTTAATTGTCTCATCAAATTGGATATTCCAACTCTTGGATGCTTGCTTCAATCCATAAATGGATTTCTGAAGCTTGCATACCTTTTATCCATTCATGGATATGAAACCATTAGGTTTTTTCATATACACATCCTCCGTTAGGTTTCCATCAAGGGAAGTCATCTTCACATCCATTTTCCATATCTCATAATCATAATGAGCGGCAATGGCTAGGAGTATCCTAACGGATTTACGCATAGCTATTGGGATAAACATTTCGTCATAGTCAACACCTTGCCTTTGACGATAACCTGTAGCTACAAGCTTAGCTTTATGGGTAACTACATTACCCTCCATATCAGTTTTCTTCTTGAAAACCCATTTTCACCCTATGGGCTTCATCCCTTTGAGTGGGTTAACCAAATTCCATACTTCATTTTCATACATGGAATTCATTTCAAATTTTATAGCTTAAAGCCATTTGTCAGCTTCAAAACTTTCAGAACCTCTTCATAGGTAGTCGGCTCATCATCTTCTACGAGCAATACATCGTTAAGTTCACTTTTAAGAAATTCGTATCTCTCAGGAACATGACATATCCCACCGGACCTTTGAACTTCTTATCTGTCAGAAGGTTGAACTATTGTTTCATCCTCATAAAAAATAGTCTCGAGTCTAGGCAGTTAGTTTGCATCTATTTGAGTATCTTGAACTTCCACAAGTTCAATTTTTCTCCCGCTGTCTTATCTTAGAAGAAACTTTTTCTCAAAAAAGACAGCATGTTTTGAAACAAACACCTTTTTTTTGAAACATGGTAGAGCTGATATCGTATAGTTTCCTTAGTATATCCTACAAATAGACACTTGTCAGATTTAAGTTCAAGCATATCTGACTGAATTTGCTTCACATAAGTAGGCAACCTCAAACTTTCATATGAGAAAGATAGGGTTTATTGTTAGTCCATATCTGATATGGGTAACATCAACTGGCTTTGATGGGACTCTGTTTAATATATAAACAGAAGTTTCAAGTGCATACCCCTAAAAGGATTTTTGTAAATTCACTAAACCCATCATAGACCTTACCATGTCTAACAAGGTTCAGTTTCTCCTCTCAACCACACCATTTTGATGTGGTGTGTAAGGTGGAGTCTACTAGGGCAATATTCCATTATCCCAGAGATAATACAAAAACTCTTGGCTTAAGTATTAAGCACCTCGATTGGATCAAAGTAATTTGATACTTCTCCTAAGTTGTTTCTCAGCTTCATTTCTGAATTCTTTGAACCTTTCAAAGACTTTAGATTTGTATCTTAAAAGATCCACATACCTATATCGGGAATAATCATCGATAAAGGTAATAAAGTATACAAAACCACCTTTGGCATATATGGAAATCAGACCATATGCATAAATATGTATTAGGTCTAAAAGTTTGCTAATTCATTCACCCTTTTCCTTAAAGGTAACTTAGTCATTTTGCCTAATAAGCAAGATTCACATATTTCATATGATTCATAATCAAATGACCCTAAACTACTACACTTGTGTAGTTTAGACATGCGTCTCACTTATGTGGCTAAGGTGACAATGCCATAAGTAAGATGATTTGACATTATGTCATTTTATTCTTTTGATATTATTGATATTTAGAATCGAATTAGACATATCCAATATGGATATACAATCATACAATGTACCCAAAGCATATAACATTCCATTCAAATAATTGAACAACCATTGTTATTGAAATTTAAATGGAATCCAACTTTATTAAGACTAGAAACATATATTACATTTTTAGTCAAACAGGTACATAAAAACAATTATCCAATTTTAGTACAAGCCCACTAGGGAGTGTCAATACATTTGTGCCTACAGCTAATGCAACAACTCTTACTCCATTACTCATTAGAAGGTCTGACCCTCCCATGTTGAATTATCTACTGTTCTTGAGGCCCTTCATGTTAGTACAAATGTGTGAGTCACAACTGGTATCTAATACCCATATGTTGTTATCAGAAACAATATGAATATCAATAACATAATTACCTAAAGTAGATGGGACGTTATATGTCTTCTTCTACTTCAAGGACTCCAGATAGGCCTTACAGTTTCTCTTCCAGTGGCCATCCTTACTGTTAGACCCTTAAGTCCAGAATACGGGTTCGTGTGAGTGTTGGCGAGCCTTGGCTAATGCTTGGCATGTAGGTCAGCACAAGGAAGGTGTGTTGATGAGGGAACAAGGCGAAGTCCTGCGAGTTGGCGAACTAAGTCATGCGAGATCTAAAGGTGCACGAAGGCACTTGACTTCAGCGAGGTAGGTTGGAGGTATGTAAAATGTGCGAGGTTTTATACTAACTCGGTTTGTGACTTGTACTTAGTCATGGAGTGACGAGAATACACCATGAAGTTAGTTGGATCATGGAAGATAGACTTATCCATGGATATGCATTAACAGACATATGTGTGGATAGGCCTTGGTGAACACATCAGTAGTGACGTGGCAACTGTGGATGATATGGCACATGATGACGTGGCAGATAAGATCGCAGTGGAAGAATATTAACTTTAAGAGATAAAGATCATCTAGAAGGATCATCTAAAGATAGAGGAGATCTTTGCGGATAAGGATAATCATTCCTAGATAGGGTAATCTTTTAAATGTGATGTAACCTAATCCTATTAAGGATAAAATAGGATAAGATTGTGATCTTAGCCAGTAGAGTTCTATTATGACTCTTAGTCATCTGGAGGAGCCTATAAATAGCTCATTAGAGGTGAGAGCTATTCAGGGAATTAGTGAGAGAGCTCATTGGGAGAAATCACTCAGGGCAGAGAGCTTTGACAGTTGAGAGCTTTTAGGGGAGTTCTCATTATAAGGGCTTCAAGTAGGGAGTTCCTTGGGAGTGCTTCGAGAAGGAGGTACTTGTGTCTTTTGTTAACATTTTGTGGAGAGTTAATGAAAGACTAGCTTCGACTACATATAAATATCTCTTGTTGCTTTCTTTACTCTACTTCACACTTGTGTTATTTTGGTGTGTGAGAGAAATACTTTAAACACTTGTGTGTGTGTGAGGTGTTCGAGGGATAATGAAATTGTCCGGTGACATTCACGTGAGAAGGCTGAATCTTGCTTAAGCAAACCAAAGCGGGATTACTGCACAAAGGTAGGCGTGACTTGTGGTGAAAGTTCAGGTCCAAAGTAGACCTTTGTGACAGTTGGTATCAGAGCCAATCTAGAGTGATGGCTAATGGAAGTAATCTGATGGAAAGGGTTAGCAGAATAGCTAAAATTCTTGAGTCTCTAACCCCAACAGATGCGGAAGTAGTTCCTTTGTTGGAAGGTATTGTAGCATTGGAGAAGGAACTTCAAGCAGCTATGAGAGCGCTCGAGGAACAAATGAAGGCTCGTGAGGAGATGAGTTATGATGATTTGTTGGTGCTTAAGCGTGCGATGGCAAAGCACGAGATGAGTGTTCGAGTGGAAAGCACTATGGTGAAGGTTCGAGAGCCATAAGTTTTCGATGGCAAATAGAGTGCAAAGGAGCTCGAAAATTTTCTGTGGGATATGGACCAGTACTTTGTCCCGGCAAAGCTGGCGGACTCAGAGAAGGTGTCAATCATAGCAATGTACCTAGTGGGTGATGCCAATCTGTGGTGGAGGACGAGGACCTCTAATGACATCAGAGCAGGGAGACGTCCCATCGACACTAGGGAGAAGATGAAGAAGGAGCTAACGGATCAGTTCCTACCTAACAACACTTCTTGGCTCGCGAGGGAAGCGTTGAAGGGGTTAAAGCAAGATGGCTCAGTGAGGGAGTATATGAGGGAGTTCACATCGGTGATGTTGGATGTGCGGAACATATCAGAGGAAGACAAGTTGTTAAACTTCATTAGAGGCTTGCAAGGTTAGGCACAAATGGAGCTTCGGAGGCAGAACGTGAAGGACCTCTCTAGCGTAATAGCGACAGCAGATGCCTTGGTGGATCTTCAATTGCCACCATCAATTCTACCTAGCAGAGAGGGCAAGAAAAATGGTGAAACCCTAGATGGCAAGGAGAAAGGCAAAGAGAAGGTGGGAGAATCTTCTCAACGTAAGAAGAAGCAATTGAAGGGAAAGGTTGCATGCTTCATCTATGATGGGCCTCACTATGCTCGAGAATGCCTGAAAAAGAATAAGGGTAAGGAGCAGATGAACTCCATAGTCGCGAAGGACAAAGGAGGGAGTGATGAAGATGACTCGGGGGAAGGAGCCATGAACAGCATTGCGTATTTGAATGTTATGGGCCTCATGGAGGAGGATTCACGCAAAAAGAAACTCAACGAAAAGAGGAAGTGGTACGTAGGAGAGGTACGAATGAAAGAGAAGGCTTGCTTCAGTCTTCAACAGTTGGCAAAGGAGTCTTCGTGGGAACCGCTTGTGAAGGAGTGCCCACAGATTATTTCGACGAGGGCGTCGAATTCTATTAGTGGGGGTGGTTTGTTAGACCCCTAAGTCTAGAATTCAGGTTCGTGTGAGTGTTGGCAAGCCTTGGCCAATGCTTAGCATGCAGGTTGGCATGAGGAAGGTGTGTTGATGAGGAAACAAGGCGAAGTCCTACGAGTTGGCAAACTAAGTCATGCGAGATTCGAGGGTGCTCGAAGGCACTTCACTTCGGCGAGGCAGGTCGGAGGTTTGTAAAACATGCAAGGTTTTATACTAACTCAGTTTATGACTTGTACTTAGTCATAGAGTGACAAAACTGCACCATGAAGTGAGCTGGATTATGGAAGATGGACTTGTCCATGATGTGCATTAACGGGCCTACGTACGGATAAGCCTTGATGAACACATCAGCAGTGATGTGGCAACTAAGGATGATGTGGCACATGATGACGTGGCAGATAGGATCGTAGTGGATGAACATTAACTTTAAGAGATAAAGATCATCTAGAAGGATCATTAGAAGATAGAGGAGATCTTCGCGGATAACAATAATCATTCCTAGATAGGGTAATCTTTTAAATGTGATGTAACCTAATCCTATTAAGGATAAGATAGGATAAGATTA
>JANQAP020794256.1:0-12345 GCA_026874005.2 Erythroxylum coriaceum | reverse complement strand
AGGTTATTACCTTCAAAACTTGCTTTGAATCGGTTTAAGTCTACTGGATGCATGCTTAATAGAGATGATTAAGGCCCTTTTTGTGTTAACCTTTGACTTAAATAACCTACCCTTTATTATCCCTTGTTATCCTGTTGAGCCTTAACCATTTTTTTTTGAAAACACCTAAAATTTTAAATCCTGAAACCCCATTAACCTACCCATTCACAAGCTTAGTAGAGTTTTCAGTAATGCATTACTTGGGATTTTTTATACAATTTTTTCTAAGATGAGTTGAGTGATACCCTTGCTCTTGAATCACATTTTATTTAGTTGCTATTTTATTCATTGTTCCTTCCATGTATTAAAAAGAAAAAAAATGAAAAAAGAAAAAGAAAAGAAAAGAAAAAGGAAGAACACTTGAGTAGCATCAATAAGTGCAGAGTAGTAGTATATTTACACTTGTGTATCTCAAAATTATATGTTGTTATCCCTTTTATCCACTTTTTAATTTACGAATGCTTGTGTTAAACCCTTTACCACCCACCTTAACCCTTACCACATTACAACCCGAAACAAGTCCTTTTGGTCTATTTATGCATGCAATCATTGTAGAGGAGAATTGTTATATTAGCAAGTTTATGATAGTGTAATTTCCTATAAGAAGCTTCAGTGAAACACTAATCATCAAACACTTGAGAGAAATGAGTGAAACTGTGAGGAAGATTCATTTTGCATCTATACTTATCTTTGAGTGATGGTGCCATATATTGAGTTTGTTTATGCACACTAATGAAAAGCAGTTGATATGTGTAGTAACTTGATATTTGAGTTAGCTAAAATTTGAGGGATTATATGCCTTGATTTTTGTGAAAATGAAGTGATGGAATTGCTTGGTTGTGTTTATTTTGCTTGAGGACAAGAAAAGAGTTTATTGTCATAGTCATAGCTCACAATGGAAGGATGGAGCAGACGAGGCTTTTTGTGGGAGTCAAAATATGTCTTTTCAATCTAAAACATCACCATATGGGATAGTAAGATGTTCTCACATGTTTTCAGAGGCTCAACCGATATGCAGGCTATATAGCGACATTAGTGGGAGTTATCAGTACAATCATGAATGTCAAGCACCTACTTATATATGGGAGCAATCGAGCATGTACAATCAACCTCAAGGTGCGTTATACAAGAATAACTATAATTCAGAGTAGAGCAACTCTTATACTTATGGAGGGAACGATTACACTTTAACTAGATATTTACGAGACCAAACACCTCTAGTTAATGATCCAACTCTGGAAGATAAATTAATGGAAACCCTTGCTAAAATGAAAGCTAACCGACGTGCATTTGTTAGTAAATAAAAGATAAAGGTTGGTTTCATAAATGGAGGGATATTTCAAAAAGAGCTTCAGAAGAAAAAAAAGTATTATAGATCAAATAATGGAATGCCTTGCTAAGATAGTAGTTAGTCAACGTGAATTCGATAAGAGACTTTCTTCACTTGCATATGATGAGTATAATTTGAGCTTCCAACTACCTCAAAGTGAAAAAAAGATAACAGTCGATTTCAAGAATGAAGATACATTTCAAGAAGGCGAGGTAACTGCTGCTCTAAGAGACATGATGGTTAAATCTATTCAAGAATCAAAGATGAGTCTTTAGGAAATAGAGGCTCATTTACAAAATATGGTGAATCAAATCAATTAGTTGGCGAAGATATTATCTAACGAACAACTAGGGAGTTTGCCTAATCCTAATGAAACAAATCCTAACAAATTTGAAATGGCAATCACATTTAGTAATGAAGATGAGCTCTTATATGAAGAAAAGGAAGAGGAAGCAAGTATTATAGATAAATTAACGTAACTCCTTGTTGATATGAAATTTACCTTTAGGACTAACCAAGTTGAGCCTTAGCCTTTTTTTTCATTGATTAAACTCAAATTATAAGCCTTTATCCTATTTTTCTTTGAAGATTTTTTACTGTTTTAAACCTTAAAGGTTATTTAGAATATTTACTTGTTGAGACTTAAAATTTTTGAAAGGTATGATAATTCTTGAATTGTGGTATTGAATGAATATTGTTAAAAAAAAAGAAAAAGAAAAAAATAATAATAAAACAAGAAAGAAAGAAGGAAAAGAAAAAAACGAATAAGTTCTGGTACTATTAGAGTTGCATGGAAAGGAAATGTATATAGTTGTAAACAAGTCTTGAAATATATTGTGTAGTAAATTTTCTTCAATTTAACCCTTTTATTATCCCCATCGTACCATACCTAAACCCTGTTACATCCCTATAAAGACCTTTTGGTTTTTATTTCTAGTTTGTACATAAATGGTGGAGAAATTTGATTGCAAGCTTATGGTGAGAGTTCTACTATGCATTAATTTATAGTTTTGATGTTTTTCACCTTAAACACTTAAGCGCATTGAGTGAAATCTTGTTGAGAGTGTAAAGAGATATGCTTTTGATTTCAATGCAATTGTTGATGTAATTATTATTAATATTACTTAGGAAGTTAATTTTACGACAATTTGACTCTGATTGTATGTTAATTTGATTCAATAGGATATGATATTGTACAGTAAAAATGGACAAGTTGAAATTGATGATGGATTTATGTTGAAATTTTATAATTTTGACTATGGTTTGCTTGAGGACAAACAAAAGCTTAAGAACGGGGATGTTTCATAGATAGATATTTGAATATATTTTTACAACCATGTTTGATGTATATTGCTTGATATTTTATAATTTTATCCTATATTTGGTACTTAATTCGCTCCAAATGCTTTCACAGATTATAATTTACTCTCATGGACTTAAATGAGAATAATTCAGATGAAAACATGACATAAAGCAAAGATTTGATGCACAGAAGCTATGCATGATTTTTAACATAGATGGAGAGTAGGAATCTAAACGTCATCTTCAACAAATAATTAGAGGACATCTTGAGATTTTTAGGAAGCTCATATGCGGAGTTGTTCAAATTTTTTTGGACCAGCAATCGTTTGTTTAAATTAAAACTTATTTTTGTAAAATTGGTAGCCTGACCACTGGAGCTTTACATGGATATATCTAAGGCTTATGAGATCCAAATGAGGTGAATCAGAAGGTAAAATTCAATCTAACATCCTAATCCGTAATTTCTATGGGCAAGTTGAAGCCCAAAAGTTCTATTTTAAGGGGTTAAAAGGGCTGAAAATAAGATACGAAGTTTGTCCAGACCTAGTTTGACCTTCCGTTAGTTTTTGACCGATAACTTTAGCTATAAGGCTTTGTTTCAAACAAAAAAGGATCTGCTGGAAAGATGAGAAGTGGAACTACAATTTATGCAAGAATTCAAAATCTAAATGTAAAGATATCGAGGTCAAAAACCTGAAGGAATGCATGGTCATGCATCTGCCTATGCACTTTCATAATTTTCAGACAATTTTGGTTATACACGATGTGATGCAGGGTCATGCAAGAGACCGAGCATCTCCTTACCCTAAATTTTATAATAAAAAGATGTTTTTGTGAGGAGAAAAAAGTAGGAGACTTAGGAGGCAATTTCCAGATATGTTTTCATTCTCTAGGTGCAATTTTGGTCCAGAGAATTGGAAAACACGAAGAAATCATCAGAAGATCCATCGAAATACAAGGTCAAACCTATACATCGCAAAAACATTTGATAGAAGACAATTAAGGAAATTTAGAATTATGATTCCATTTTCGTTTCATTTTTCTTTTATTGTATGTTTGATTTCGTGTTCCATTACGTGTAACTAAACTTCTAATTAGTATTTAGGTTAGATGAACCTTATGTTAATTCTTTGATATGAATTTATTCCTTTATTAATGCAATTGGTTTAATTGATTATTATGATCTGACTATGTGTTTTATTGATAATTTGATTTTATACGTAGATATTGAGAAATCCTAGTATGAATGGATCTACCGTAATTAGAAGGAGTTGATTATACCCTAGAGATAAGATAACATAATTCTTCCAGATTAGGATCAAACCTAATAGAGGGATTCAAAAATTGATAATCCAATCATATAAGATTTAACTTGAGTAATTCGATTAGAGACCCTAGGGTTAGTTGTTAGTACTCAAGGTCAGCTATTAGCATACCATAAGAGTCTCCACGGCCTAATACATCAATAAAATAATTGCAAGATAAAAGATCAATTTGTTAATGGTTTAAGGGGATTTGAGCCTAGATACTAATTTATGATAATGATAATTTTCTAAGTGAATTCCACTGCCTTTGCATTCATTATCGTTTCTTATTTTATTTTACTTGTTTAGTTTTATTTCCTTTAATTAAAAGTTTAAAATCAATCTTTAGGCTAGATAATAGGGGAAGGGTAAGTCCTAGTATCTATAGTCTTCGTGGGATCGATCCGTACTTATCGGTGCTAGCTACAGCTACATCGTGCACTTGCATTTATTCCATATTTGACCAACTCTCAAAATAGGTCAATCACATTAAAATAGTAATCATAATTGAGAAGTAATTTAATAAAAAACTTATTAATGATTTATTATAGAAATATGAAGATGTGTTTGCTAAGCCAGTAGGTTTAGCACCCAAAAGATAGGATGATCATTGAATTATTTTGAAAGAGGATACTAAGGCTATCAATATGAGACCATACATGTTTGTTAGGTTACAAAAAAGGATAATAAAGGAGTTAATTAGGGACATGTTGAAGCAAATTAAGAAAATGTTAAGCCTTTTCATCACTATGGTATTGGTGAGAAAGAAAAATAATTTAGGAAAATTTGTGTAAATTATGAAGCTTTGACTAGATGCATAGTGAAATTAAATTGCTTAGATTGAGGAGCTTATGGATGAACTAGAAGGGCCAAGCATCTTTTCTAAGTTAGATTCGATGGCAGGTTATCATCACATCTATATGTTTGAGGATAACATTCAAATAACTACTTTCAAAACTCATGAGGGCTTTATGAACTTTTGGTTATGTTTTTTAGCTTAACCAATGCCCTTGCTACTTTTCAAAATTTTATGAATTAAAATTATGAATCATATCGGATCAATTTTGTTTTATTATTCTTTGATCGCATTTTAATATATTGCTCTTTTTTACAGTAGCATGCAAATCATCTTCAACAAATGTCAATCTTATTTGTGAAGAATTGTAAATGCACATTTGGCATTAAGAAGGTGGAGTACGGAGGTCTTTTCATTTATATAGAATGACTGGCTATAGATTTTAGAAAAAATTTAGTGGTAAATTAATGGACAGTTATATCAATATTGAAACAATTTAGAGTGTTCTATGAATTATTAGGTTACTATAAGAGATCTTTTTCTTTTCTGAAAATTGAAAGAATTATATTAACTAAGCTTGAAGTTTGTACAATAGTAAAAGGTAAAAAATCATGAACATATCCCTCATAGGGTATACAATATGATAGTTATAAGAGCTTACTAGCTAAAAACACCAATCTAATAAGTCACCAAGCTATAAGAACTGATAATTATCAATCGAAGTTCTAATTAAGCTTCATTGAAGAGCTATCTTCGAAGTGAATTGCTAAAGAAAATGCATTCAAATGGCATTAGGAAGCTGATAATGCACTTATTTCCCTTAAGGTTACTTTAGTATTTTCTTATGCTAGATTTACCTAACTTCGACAAGATTTTATAATAGAAGCTAACGCAAGTGGCAATGGATTGGAAGCTATCCTAATATAAGATGGATATCCTATAACATGTATAAGAAAAGCATTATCTAAAAAGTATAGAAATCTATCTACATATGAGAAGGAAATTTTAGCTTTGGTAGTGACTATTAGACATTGGTATCACTACTTGACTAGAAGGAAGTTTGAATCCCTACATGAATAGAAATCACTAGTACTTTTCAGTAAACCTAATTACTTAAGTTACTTGGGTTTGATTTTGAATTCAAATCTAAGAAAGATATGTTATCACATCAATTGATAGATTGTCCAAGCTTAAAATTTGGGACTGATATATCATGATAATTTCTTAAATTTAAAGTTCTTTATTATAAAAAATTAAAAAGAGTTGGGAAATAGATGGTTATTGATTCAAAGGTTGAAAAAAAAAGTTGTTAAAGCCTTCTAATACTTAGTCTAGTAAGTTTTTGTATTGGAAAAACATATTAATGGTGGAAGGTGATGTGCAATTAAGAGGAAAAGTCATTTCTTTGTTCCATAATACAATAAAAAGATGGCATTTGGGCTATTTAGGAACTTATAAATTATTGAATTTTTATTTTATTAGAAAAATGTATGGCCACATTAGGTAATTTATTAGGCAATATGATATATGTCAAAGAAACAATTATGAGACTTTGGCATCTTCTAGAAAGCAATAGTTATTGTCGATCCCTCTCCAAGCTTAGTTTGATGTCAGAATGGATTTCATGAAGGATTTGCCTAATCTCTCACCAAATTTGGTCTGATGATATAGAGGATGCTCTTTAACTTATCAAATTCTATATCAATTATATTCAAAATTGTATGAAGAAATTGGTAAATGAAAAGTGGTATGTTCATGTTCTAGTTTAATGATTGAGTTTAAGTTAAACTTCAACTTTAATGTTAAAGTAATAAGCAATACTAGATGAATAAAAAGTTTTCTTCTCTATGTTTTACCATTTAAGGTCTTATATAGTTAGAGCATGGATGTTTTGAAGATTTTACCTTACTTTATTTCTACTAATCAATCTATTATTTGAGAACCAATCATTAATCTTGACCAATATACGGTGCACTGTTAAAATAAATAAATTGTTCAAATCTTGGAGTTGTAGTCTCTAAATGATCTCACTGATGTTTCATGCAAGTTTTTCTATAATTTACAATGATGATATATTGTTATTAATTACATAGAAAAAGTTTTTTAGACAAAAAACATTAGTAAAACTTGATGATGAGTTCTATAGAGTTGACTAAGATGATGTTGGATTAAAGAAGTGATTAGCAATGAATAAAATGACAATATGTATGGTGAGGATTTCAACGTTAGGATATGACGTGTGTAAGAAATCTATGAAAAAGGGGCAACAACTATAATAGCCATTAGTAATAAACTATAACCACTTTTTAAAGCAAAGGGTTCATTGTTAAAAAATCTATAACTTTACTCAATTTTGCAATACTAACTCGAACTTTGAAACGTGATGTTAAAAACTCAAATTTTTTATTTTTACAAAAATAGTCTGACATTAAATTCTCCATTAACGTCACTGTTCTGGCATGTTATGTGTTTTTCTTTTTTGCTATGTGGGTACCACATAAGACAGTGATGTCGTATAGGATATTTATTTTTTAATAAAAATATGTTAAAACTAATTAACCCTAAAATTATTTAGGCTTCCTTCTTCTCTCCATTAGTTTTTATTATGTACATCAACTCTGCAATACCCTTCATCATCTTCAAAACTTCCTCTCTCATTAATTACAACTAGTTGAGCAAGTTTTACAATTTATAAACCTCAATAATCGCAAGCGCACAGGTCGTACTTTGTAGTGTTGAAGGGTCGATTCCACGAGGAGGATACTAACCTAATCCTAAGTAGTCTAAGGCTCAGAGAAAAGAATAAAAGAAATAAAAAACTACACAAGTGAACACGAAAAGGGTACACAAACACACCAGGGGAAATAAAACACAATATACGAAAAACATAAGAAGAAAATACTAACAAAAATGAAAAGAAAAAGGTTAGAACACAAAACCATTTATGGTGATAAAGGTGGTAATGGCGATAGTGTTGAGACCAAAACTGTTTAACATCGAAAGTGTTTCCCTATCTTATAAGTGATTCAAGAGAGTAAAAGAATTAGCAATCAAAACTATTCCAAATCCTTCAAAACTTATTTTAGAATTTAAAACAAACCTAACTACACAACAATTTAAATCTAACTACTAAAGGTGCTAATTTAGGGTCATTAGCTTGACCTTGCATCCTTTGAAGCTCAAGCTTGATCAATTATGAGTGGCTTGCTTCCACCCTTCTCGTTCAACATCAATTTTGTAGTCTTTGAGTAAGTTACAAATTGCAAAATGATCAGAAGGAAAATATTGATAAAGTTGAGGAAACTAATTAATTTCATAAATGTCCTTTTCACTAAAAAACTGTCAATAAAATAGGGAATAATGAAACTCCCTGAATCTTCTATTAAGTCAGCAGTTTGATTAGTAAAAGGGTGAGCTGCTCTTGTTCTTCCTTAGTCACTTCCTTTTCTTCTTTTTCTTTTACTTCACGAACAGAGACTTTCATAGCTTCTTCAAACTCAATGTCCATTGTCATCTGTTCTTCATCCTCCTGCTCCTTTAAAGATTCAACATCATCAACTCTTATGAATGGTATTCTCGGTAGGTAAGGCGGAGGAGGAACACATGGAGGGTCCTCATTCTTTTCTTCATTCTTTTTCTACTTCTCTTGGTCTTCTATAGAGTGAGTTTCAGCTAGTCTATTTGTTAGTTCTCCGAACTCTTTCCCACTCCTAAGTGTGATAGCTTTAACTTGCTCTCTTGGATATACTTCCGTATTGCTCAAAAGACTTCCCACACTTTTGTAGATAACATATTTGCAAGTTGTTCCACTTGAACCTCTAGGATGAGAATAAAAGAGGCATGAGTCCTTGTTACTTGGTCAATTTGCTCTTCTAACGTCTTCTGGGCCTCATCCATACTTATAAGCTTGTCTATGATCTTGTCCAGTTTGGAATCATAGTCATTGTATTTATCCTATTGATATTCATATGACCCTTGATTTCTAAACTGAATCTCAGTATTGTTAGACTAATGAAAAATTGAGTGGTTATGCCACCCCGACTATTATGTGCTAGAATAAGGATTGCTATCTCCCTGACCAACTTGTGCTCCATTAAAGTCGAATTGCTTCACGTTGTTGTTTTCCCCTGAGAAGCAATCAGTTGCCATATAGCTCTTTTGTCTATATGACCAGATTTATGCTGCATTATTGTAACTAGAGAGGAAGAGGTGGCATTCAGGCTATTCAATTGCCTGGTTAGGTTGTCAATCTCAGCCTGTAATGTTGTCATTGAATTTGTAGCAACAATCATTCCTCCTCGGTCCCAAAAGGATGACTGCTGTATGCTTCATTCTGATGTCTAAAGATAACTAGTGTATGCTATATCTTCTAACAGATTATGTGTTGCTTCAACTATCTTCCTCATGAATGATTCTCTAGCAGCTGCTTCTATGGTGCTCCCTATAGGTGCATTAACTCCACTGTAAAAGTTCTACAATTGGAATTTGTTGGATAGGTTATGATGAGGACAACTCCTTTGCAACTCCTTATACCACTCCCATGCTTCATATAAAGACTCCCCGTCATTTTGTTGGAAATTGATAATTTCCTTAATTAGTCTTGTTGTCTTGTTTAGAGGGAAATACCTATCTAGAAAAACTCGCACCAACTGCTCCCAAGTTGTGATGTTGGATGGGTGGAGAGAATTTAACCAGGCCTTGGCTTGATCCCTAAATGTAAAGGGAAAGAGTTTCATCCTAACAGCATCCTTCGACAACCCAATATATCAGAAGGTGTCACAAATTTCTAAAAAATTAGCTAAATGAGAATTAGGATCCTTATTAGCTAACCCATATAATTGCACATTAGTTCACAACATGTTTAGCAGTGATGGTTTGATCTCAAACATATTCGCTTGCATCGGTGATCGTGTAATCCCTTAACGATAGGCATTGAGATGTGGCCTCATAATGTCCATAAAGGTTGTTGCTCTCCATGATGTATTTCCTTCACCATCGTTCTTTCCATCTCTTTTTAGCGTTCAACTCTTGAGATTCCCCATTGTTTTCTAGTGATATCCAAGTTGATGTGTCGTCTAATTTATTCCCAGCTTTTTTTAACAAAAGAAGGTGAAAAAACCTTAGACTACAAGAATTAAACTAATCCACGTCTCTCTGACAGCGGCGACAAAAACTTGTTAAGCAAGTTTTACAATTTATAAAACCCTCAATAACTGCAAGCGCATGGGTTGTACTTTGTAGTATTGAAGGGTCGATCCCACAAGGAGGGTACTAGCCTAATCCTAAGTCATTTATGGGCCACAATTGTGGGCTATACAATTAGCCCCAATTTGCTCCAAAACTCCATCGTTCTTCGATCTTTACCCTGAAACACCACCAAACACATAAAAGGACCTCAAAAACATCATATTTAAGCTGAAAGGATTGTTCTAACCCATAAAACACAAATAAATCACAAACTAACACAATTATACCCTAAACACATACTAAATAATCGAATAAACAGCTAATCACATATTAAACTATACCCTAAAATATGATGCATTTCACACTTATCAGGACTCCATTGCTTCCTCCACTTTCTTCAATATTATTAGCTCCTAAGTCCTCTAGCCTATTAATTTTGATATCAACTCTCACTTTAGCTAATATAGCCTATTTGGATTTCCCTGCTTTCTTGTGATACCTAATTCTTTAATTGTATAAGGATGATTCTTAGTAGATCCCAAGATTCACTCTTTTAATGTGTGACCTAATTGTGTTTGTTATAATGATTGATGTTTTCTCCTTAGTTCAAGGCTACCTTACGAGTGCTAGTCTAAGTACTTCAAGAACTATGGCATTATTGAATATAAAGCTTATAAATCTATATATTTCTAAAATTGAGTCTTTAATGGAAATGGGTGCATGAGAGATTTTGTGACTACTCATTAGTGGCATAAGTCCTGTAAGTCCTCGTTTCATTGATGTATTGTCTTCTTTTTTGGAACATAATGATGACAATCAGATTTTACTCGTCACATGAAGTAAATGCCTATATAATGGGCCGATTGATGTTGATTTTATTACAAAGAGCATTTTAATAACATGTTTGGTTTCATTACACAGAAGAAGTAAAAACACATTGAAAATCTAAAAGGAGGAAAAGGATGCCTATTAGTTTTGCAATATTTTAACATGTTTTTATTAAATGAAAAATATTCTTTACGACGCTATTATCTTATATGGCAGCTGTATGGTGAAATTTTTTTGATATGATATGTTATGTTAGCAACGTTAACAGAGAAATTAACATCAGACTACTTTTGTAAAAAAGAATTGAAAGTTTGAGCATTTTAGCGCCACTTTTAAAATTCAGGCTACAATTACAAAATTAAGTAAAGTTGATATTTTGTTTACAATTAACCCTAGAGCAAACATAAAATTCTCTTGCTCTCTGTCTCTCTCTCTCTCTCTTCTCTTTACATTCCAATCACCTGAAATCTATAAAATAGTTAACCTTGATTGGGTCTTAGAAAATTGTTGTACCGGCTCTATCAGCTTCGCCAACTAAAGTCATTGGCTTTTCTATAATTCCAAGGAATTCACTTCCAGTTTTATCCCCACCATCACCTAGTGTTTCAGACGTAAACCACCACCTCTAGACATAGTTCCACCACTTAAGGCTAGTGTTACCACTATTGAAAATCCATTCAAGCCACCATCACATATAATACCATCAATTACACCTCTAACATCATTGCTAACTTCTTCTCCTCTAAGATAGAAACAGCATTGCCAAAAGTCTCACTTTTTACATGGAAAAGGTAAGGTTGTACTAGCTAGTTTTACTGGACCCCGTTTTCAGAGCCCAACTATCCGAAGGTCATGAAAGCGTGAGCGTGTGAATTACCTTGTAGGGCTATTTTCATGAACTCTCATTAGCCATCTTTGGTTCATCTTCATTCTTATTACATCCCAAAAGTTTCCTATTATACAGATCAAGATATGCTTAAAAGCCAAAGTAGGCTCATAACTAAGTCATGCTCCTCCAATCGAGTCCCTCACTTTTTTTCCATTAATCTTTTTCAAATCCACACCAAAGGCTACCAATTGGAGAGATAGAAAAAAGAAAAAAGGGTTAGGAATCTATTGGTTCAATAATCACTTCATTTGGAGGTCGGACGATGAAGTTATTGTCAAAAGAGTCAACCACGATTATGTTCTCAATCATATTGTACCTATCTTGGGACAATAGGCATAAATACCACTAGATATATCAGATTGTGGTTATTTAAGGACGGTTTTGAAAAGTACTTTGAGATCTACAACCTTCGTGAAGACCTTGAAGAGAAATGTTTTCATCTAGAGGGTCAAAATCGCTTCGTCTGACGCTTCGTCTGGTACCTATGCTTCGTCTAAAGGCCATATCTTTTGCATCCTAGGTTCAAAAATTCCAAACTTTATATCATTGGAAAGAAAGTTAAGAAAAAGATCTACAACTTTTAAGAAGACAACTTTGTCTAATTCAGCCTAGATCAATATAGATTTGCCCTAGAAGTCAAAACACAAAATTTTACCCTTATGAATGCTTG
>JANQAP020794226.1:0-12349 GCA_026874005.2 Erythroxylum coriaceum | reverse complement strand
TTGTAATATGTTCTCTTATGGGAAGAATTATATTATAGAAGTCTTCAATGTAAAGGTGTTTTGTAATCAAATTCACATTCAAAGAACACAACCGGTGTATTATTCATGCATCAAACGCTTCAGACATTGATTGTCCGAAAATTAGTACATACCCATCATATGACAATTCTATATATAATTTAACAAAAAAACAATCAAGGTGAGACCATCTTAGATTACTCACAGTTTGCTCCAGAAAGCTTATTGCCTCGAAGTCCTGGCAATGTCTGGAAGCAATCACTTTAAATGCTCCTCTATATCATAGAAATTACTACATTGCACATTCTTATGAATACTCAGTCATAAGCATATATATATGTGTCATGTATTATGCATGCTCAATGACAAATTCTCGAGTACATTTCCTTAATACATTTTATAATTAATTTACAACACCTTCCAATCATTCTTTAATACATAATACACTTTACTCACCTTAATCCCCTCATTCTACATCAACTAAATTTATTCAAGATCTCATTTAAACCTAAATATCTTATATGGAAACACCCTAACATTGACTAGTTCAAAAATCACTCAAAAACCCACTATTAGTATTAACTGTCAGGTCACGATCATACAAAAGCACGATCGTGATTTTCAGGAAAAGTCATGATAATGCTGAAGCAAGATCGTGAAAGAAGGTTTTGCTTCTGTCAGGCCATGATCTTGCAGAAGCATGATCATGCCCTGCAATGATTTCTTCAAAGGTCATGATCATGTAGAAGCACGATTGTGCCCTGCAATGCTTTTCTTCTTCTTCTTTTTATCCGAATTCAACACACATTATAACACCAATTTCACACCAAATTTCTAGCATTCTTTACTTCTCACACAACATCATTCCAAACCAATTCAAATACCAATTTGATTGCATTAAACTATCAAACCTCTATTCAATTGATTTAGCACCTTCAACTACATATAATCATTCATGCAATCCTATCATTTTCCATAATATCATATTCCTAGTATTAAACAATTCATTGCCTACTTTCCATCTTTTCAAGTTGATAATTTCTTCGTTTATACCTCTATTTCAGTTCAATATCATCTATACACAATTCAAACCCATGATTGATCACAAAACACCAAAATAGAACATTTTCATATACTCTTCCATCATTAATTTTATACTTCATTAACACCTTCATTTTATCCCTATTTATCACTTTAATTCATCTCATTTTAAAACACCAAAATACACTCTTTTTCTTAACTCAAAACTCGTAATTTATCATTCCTTATAATACAAAAATGAGACATAACTCCATCTACCTCTTTATCCGCACATCATCGTATTTTAAACTCCATTTTTAAAAATCATTCATCTTTTAAATTTTATCTTCGAAATTGCTTCTTACTAAAACAACTCACGCATACAAAAACCTATAAAAATTAAAACATAATCTCTTTATTATTAATATTACCCATGTTAACACCAAACAAAAATCAATTTCATGATTATAATCAAATCTCAAATTTACTCATCATAATGTTTCATTTAACACTACCCATGAAGATTAAAGCATAACTTACTTGATAAAACTCCAAGTTCTTCAAAATCACCAACACACCCTAATCCTCTATGCTCACTATCATCACCATTCTAGGGTGGTTTAGGTTAGGTTTTTGTTTTGAGACAGATGAAGAAGGCAACAGGATGAAACTAGCAAAAGATAGATAAAAGTAAGGTGTAACGTTGATGAAGGCTTGGTAAATCAAAATCATGGAGAAGGATAAAAGAAGAAGATCATGAAGAGATGTGATAGACCAAGATGAAAATAATGAATAATGAGAAAGACCAATTAAAAAGAAGTTAGTATTTCACATAAAAGAACTATCGTGAGATAAGATATGGCTTGGCAAGTGACACTTGTCACTTGCCACATGTCCCATTCCTATAGGTTTACTCAAGGTTCTTTTATTTAACTAGTCCACTTAACTCCAAATTTCAAATCCAATTGTCTCCCAAATTTCAATAACACTTGTCAATAATTCCTCAGGTCATTTATCAAAATTTTTCACTGCCATTTAACTCTTATTTCTACTGTCATTTATCAATTATACTGCTACTTGGCTTTTTTCCTAGTCCAAAAATACCCCAAATTTTAGAAAATTGCCTAAAATTCTCCAAAAATTCTAAATCAATACTTATACACATCAATTCAATTTTCAATACATAAAAACCACAATTCATATCAGAAATCACATTTATAAATCAATTATACCCAAAAAATGTCAATGAATGCATATACCATCATTTTAATGTGTAAAAAATCAATTTAACGTGTATGTGTACTAAATGATGCATGAGCATAAAATGCACTTCTTAACTTCTCAGTAATATTTCTCACATACAATATTCTAGGGTTGGATAACGGGATGTTACAACGAGACTATAAGGAGTTGTTCTTATAGGTTTTTGGAAAGTTATCCTATAAGCCCATAAGGCATCGTCTAGCTCTATTTCTCAATCCTTGATGTAGTTGTTCATCGTCTTTTCCAAAATTCGTTTCAGCTCCGAGTTGACAACTTCCACTTAGCCACTAGTCTACAGATGGTAAGGTGTAGCAACTCGATGGTGCACTCCATATCTTTTTAAGAGTGCTTCAAAAGATCTATTGCAGAATTGTGTGCCTCCATCACTTATTATCGTACGTGGCACTCCAAACTAGTTGAATAACCGTTTAATGAACTTTTTTACTACCTTCCCATCATTGGTTGGAGATGCCACTGCTTCAGCCCAATGCTAAACATAATCCACTCCACTAAAATGTACATATTTCCCATTGAAGATGGGAAAGGACCCATAAAATCAATGCCCCATACATCGAAGACTTCTACTTCTAAAATGTTGGATAAAGGCATCTCATCTCTTTTGGAGATGTTACCTGTTCTCTAGCATCGATCATATTATGCTACGAAGGTCTGAGCATCCTTAAACAATTGTAGCCAATAAAATCCACTCTCAAGTCTCTGAGGCATTATTTTGTTGGCTCTATAATGCCCAACATACTGACCTTCATGACATTGCTTTAAGATGTCTAGCATTTCTTCCTTTGGAACATATTGTTGCATTAACCCATTAGCACATGCTCTATATAAAATTGGTTCATCCCACATATACCAGTTACAATCATGCAAGAATTCCTTCCTTTGTTGATAAGATAGATCTAACGAAAGCTTACCACTGGAAACATAATTTGTGATATCGACAAACCATGGTGTAGTCAAACTCTTGAGTAACACTAAGGTTTCATCAGGGAAATTATCGTTAATATCATTGCTTGACATGCATTCCCCTCCTTTTAGTTTAGTAAGTGTTTTGCAACCACATTTGCTGCTTCCTTTTTATCTCTCATCTCTATATCAAATTCTTATAAAAGTAACACCCATCGAATGAGCCTTAGTTTTGCATCTTTTTTGTTAAAAAGGTATTTTAATGCCATGTGATCGATGAATACGATTACCTTTGAACCCAAAAGGTATTATCGAAACTTATCATATGTGTACACTACTGCGAGTGGTTCCTTCTCTGTAGTGGTGTAATTCAGCTGAGGTCTTGCAAGGGTCTTACTAACATAGTAAATCACATGCAACCTCTAATCTTTCCTTCGGCTCATTACACAACCTATGGCTTGGTTGCTTGCATCATACATAACTTTGAATGGAAGTGTCCAGTTCGGTGATGATAGAATTGGTGTTGATAGTAATGCCTCCTTTAGTTTGTTAGATGTAGACATACACTTGTCATTAAATAAGAAGGGCACATCCTTGACTAAAAGGTTTGTCAAAGGTTTTGCGATTTGTGAAAATTCTTTGATGAATCGATGGTAAAATCCTGCATGACCTAAAAATCCTCCCATACCTTTTATATTGCTTGATGGTGGAAGTTTCTTTATCAGTTCTGTACTAGCTCTGTCAACTTCGAATCCTTGGTGTGAGATTTTATACCCTAGCACTATTCCCTCTTGCACCATAAAATGACATTTCTATTAATTCATCACCAAGTGTGACTCTTCACATCTTTGAAAAACTGTCCAAATTAGTTAAACACATTTTGAAAGAATCTCTAAAGACTGAAAAATCGTCCATGAACACCTCCATTATATCTTCTATCATATCAGTGAATATAGACATCATAGATCTTTGAAATGTAGCTGGGGCATTGCAAATTTGGAAAGGCATCCATTTGTACACGAAGGTACTATACGGGTAAGTGAGGGTAGTTTTTTCTTGATCATTAGGGTAGATGAAGATCTGATTATATCTCGAATATCCATCTAGGAAGCAATAAAATGAATGACCAGCTACCCTTTCTATCATCTAGTCTATGAACAGAAGAGGAAAATGATCTTTCTTAGTCACTGATTTGAGTTTGTGATAATCTATGCATACTCTCCATTCTGTGACCGTTCTTGCTGAAATTACTTTTCCACTATCACTTTCTATTACCATCATTCCACCCTTCTTAAGTACACATTATACTAGGCTAATATATTCACTATTGGAGATAGGGTAAATTATCCCTAACCACCTCTTTCATGTTAGGATTCAGCCTTCATTGACACTCCCTCACCATTATATATCCTTACTTTAGGTTTATTCGATGCGTGCAAACATTTGGGCTTATGCCTCGAATATTAGCAATCTACCATTCAATGGCTTTCATTTGCTTTCTAACAATTTCTACCACCTTACTTTCTTGTTTCTTATTCAATTAATTGGAGATTATTATCAGTAACATTTGACCTTCATCTAGAAAGGTATATCTGAGATGTGCAGGTAAAGGTTTATGCTCTAATGTTAGTGGTTTTTCTGTAGATGGTGGTGTGGGTGCTTCGGCTCTAACCAATTTATCTTGATGCATTTGAAAATTTGACAACTCCATCTCATCGTCTTCTTTAGATTCAAGTTTTTGATATCCATTGTCTTTATCCACTTCTACTTTACTTTTGCGATGCAACTCTCAACTTGTTCTTGCACATATTGATCCATAATTTCAACCTTCATGCATACGCTGCTTGTTATTGGATTCTTTAAGGCCTTATTCATATTAAATTCAATCTGATCCTCGCCTATTCGAAGTGTTAATTTCCCTTCATGAACGTCAATTATGGCTTTCCTTGTATTCATAAATGGTCGACCTAGGATCAGTGGACAGTTCTTATGTTCTTCAAAATCAAGAACCACAAAATCTACAGGAATAATTAACTTGCCCACCTGCATCAGAACATCTTCTACTTTTCCAAATGGTCTTTTAATGGATTGATTAGCCAACAGAATTAACATCGATGTTGGCTTGACCTCACCCAATTCAAACTTCTTGAATATCGATAAAGGCATAATATTAATGCTTGCTCCTAAATCACACAAACACTTTGTAAATTCAAATTCATCAACCACATAGGGTATTGTGAAACTCCATAGATCTTTCAATTTAGATGGCATCTAGTTGGTGACTATAGAACTGTAGGTACTAGTTAGAGCTACTACCTGATTATCTTCCAAAGTACGCTTCTTTGATAATATGTCCTTTAAAAATTTTGCATATTTAAGCATGTGTTCCAACACCTCTACAAAAGAGAGATTTATCTACAGTGTCTTTAATTTCTCAACGAATTTTGCAAGTTATGCATCTAACTTCTTCTTTTGTAATAGTAAAAGAAAAGGGATTTTAGGTTGATATGGTGGAGGTGGGACATAAGGAGGCTATTTGCTCATATTCAGTTCTTTCTCCCTTTCTTGATCTTTCTCAATAGGATGGATAGGCTCCTCTATTGTCTTCATGGGTGGTTCATGTTCCTTTCCACTTCTAAGTGTAATAGCCTTTATTTGTTCCCTTGGTTTTGTTCCCGAATTGCTAGGAAGACTTCCCAAATTCTGTGTAAAGAAACCATTTGACAATGGGTGTACTTGGACCTCTAAATTATGGATTAAAAGACATATTTCTTTGTTACTTGTTCAAATTTGCCTTCCAGCTTCTTTTGTGCATCATCTAAAGTTCCAAGCTTATTTAAAATCCTATCCAACTCCATTAAGGTAGGTTTATCTTGTTGGAAATCTGATTGTCCTTGAAGTCTGAACTGTGCTCCAGCATTATTCATCCAAGAGAAGTTAGGGTGACTCTTCCACCCAGGATTATAGGTGTTAGAGTAAGGATTGTTACCACCTCCTAATCCATATTAAGCTCCCATATAATTCACTTACTCTAGATCGCGTTCATTCATCAAGAAACAGTCCACATATCATGGAACATTTATCCAAAGAGTTCACACTTAAGTTGTATAGCCTTCACGAGAGCTGAGGAAGAAGCTTTCATGTTGTTGATCTGTAAAGTCAAGTTACCAATTTTAGCTTGCATTTTTGTCATTTGATCAACAACTACAATTCCTTTTTATTTACGAAATGTAGTACTTTATCTACTCCTTTGTCCATCCATAGGCAGCTATTACTCACCATTTCCTTTATTAGCTCTTCCACTTCATTAATCATCTTTCTCATCTATGATCCTCCTGAAGCTACATCAATCGTGCCTCTATGTGGGGTTGCTCCATTATAGAATGTTTACAATAAGAATTCCTTGGGTAAGTTATGATGTGGGCATTTTTGTTACAAATCCTTGTATCTTTCCCACACTTCGTAGATCGATTCCCTGTCACTTTGCTAGAAGTTGGTAATTTCCTTAATGATCTTTGAGATCTTAGTCAGGGGAAAATATTTGTCTCAGAAGGCACAAACTAGTTAGTCCTAAGTTATGACATTGGCTAGGTTTAGGGAATGATACCAAGCCTTTGCTCTATCTCTGAGGTAAAGGGAAAGAGCCTCATTCTAACCGCGTCTTCTCACATATACCTAAAGGTATCACAAATTTCAAGGAAGTTCACTATATGTGCATTGGGATCTTCATTCATTATACCATAAAACTGCAGGTTCTGTTAAAGCATATTTAGGAGGGCTGGTTTGATTTCAAATGATGCTGCTTGTATGGGTGGCCTAGCTACTCCTTGGTTAGCCGCATTGAACCCTAGTCTCATGAAGTCCATAAGGATCCGTTGTTGACATCCTTGGTTCGCTCTGTGGTCCAAATCTTACTAAAATTCCTCGGCCATTGTTGATTACACGATTTCTTCTTCTTCGTCATGTACAGCTTTCCTAATGGTTCGTTCTAGTCGAGTGATGTCCAAATCTAAGGTTATAGTTGCACGACTCGAACTTCTTATGAATCTTGTGTTCATGCAAGAGCACGATTTTAGAAGTAGGAAGAAAGAATGAAAAACAATAAAATGAAAAATGAAAAACTAACTAAACGCCTTACATTATAGAGCTAAACTAATCACTTCCCCGACAACGGCGCCAAAAAAATTTATCGTGGTTTTTTTATTGTGTAAATTCTAATTAATAAACTCGATAATTTGTAAACATACAAGTCATTCATGTGGTACCTAAGGTACAATACCACGAGGAGGGATAATCTAATCCTAAAATCTAAGGCTAAAACAATTCGCAATAATTCAAAATGTAACAAAACTAAAGCAAGAATTTAATTCAATCACACAACTCAATTCCAAGAATCAATTACAAAAATATTAACAAAATAGCAGTTGCAACCCACACCTAAGAATCAACCAAAAGAACCTATCAATTGAGAGTAAAGAGAAAACATATCTTTAACACTAACCTAATCGATTATGAATTATTAGATTATTGGTCCTAAAGCATCATAGGGTTGATTACTCTCTCTTGAATTATAACAATTAACCCTAAATTATAAACCCTAATCAGATTATGGAAAACTGCAATTTCTCAATTAACAATCTATGTAAAACCTTAATTAGATCTGAAGTTGTGCAATAAACTATCGGGAACTTATGTGAGATCTCTCTTCACATAATTACTGATTTGATTAATTTCTCATTCTTATTAAATCACCTAACTCTTGTTAGCCCAATTTAATTATTTTTCGTTCAATTCACCCTCTCAATCTATTATCAAATTATGCAATCATAGAAATTAATCACAATAAATCTAATAAACATAAAATAATTAGATTTTATTAAATCAAAGATAAAAAATCCTGAAGGTGAGTATAGAATATCTCAACATTAACAAATCTTATCATCAAACTGTTATCCCCAATTCTATACAATAATTAAAGTGGAAAATAATAGGAAATACAATCTTAGATGGAGACAAGAGACAGCGATGTCAGGAAACTCTAAATCCGGGAAGTTCATCGATGTCAACTTCTTCTCCACTTCTCTTTTCCTTCTTTTCTTTCCCAATCTTTCAACAATCCTCTCTAGAATTTTCTCTAAAAAGAGGTTGTTACAAAAGCTTCTCTCTTCTTTTGTCTTATTCTTTATATATCTTTTGTGTTCTGGGTAGCCCTAGGGTTTTTTCAGGATCCGAAAGGTTCAAAAACTCCCTTGAAATATGACATTTTTGAGTGTCTGCGTGTCTACCCAATGAAGGTCACGACCGTAGCCTTACAAGCTATGATCGTGGGCCACATCTGAGTCTTCTATCACGATCGTGGCAAGTAGGCCACAATTTTAGGCCATATCTTGGGCTTCTATCACTATCGTGTCATATGGACTACGATCATGGGCTAACTCAAGTGCTTCTGTCACGATCGTGACCTTTTGTACCACGATCATGGGTCATTGTTTTGGCCCTAATGTCTCTTAAACTTCTTCGTTCTTTGATGTTAACCTTGAAACACAAACAAACAAATAAGGTACCTCAAAAAGATAATAATTAAGCTCAAATACTTATATTAACCCATAAAAACACTTAAACATAATCAATTAACAAACTAACACAATTCTAACCTAAACATATACTAAACGATTAAGTTAACAATTAAATGCATATCAAACTAAGTCCTAAAATATGATGTAATTCACACTTATCAAATTTTAGCCAAAAACTATTAGTGCCTATTTTTACAATAAGATTTGCTAGTTCGT
Organism: Erythroxylum coriaceum; assembly: GCA_026874005.2. Lineage (NCBI taxonomy): Eukaryota > Viridiplantae > Streptophyta > Magnoliopsida > Malpighiales > Erythroxylaceae > Erythroxylum > Erythroxylum coriaceum. The sequence goes on along the minus strand of JANQAP020794226.1, from coordinate 3,335 downwards.
CACTAAATTTCATTGGCAAAATTGACAGTAACATTTCATCCTCTTTTAACCATGGATTTTTTATTGTCGGTCATTTATGACAAAATTTTTTCGTCAGTATTTTGTAATTTTCTTATAGTGAATGGAGTTGCATTGAAAGGACCTATGTATTCTTTTAAACAAGTCTTGAAATATATTGTGTCGTAAATTTCATTCAATTCAACCTTTTTATTACCCCAACCATACCATACCTAAACCCCATTACAACCCTATAAAGAGCTTTTGATTTTTATTTATACATAAGTGGTGAAGATATGATTTTATTGCAAGCCTATGGTAAGGATTACACTATGCATTGATTAAGAATTTTGATGCTTTTCACCCTAGACACTTGAGCATATTGAATGAAATCTTGGTGAGGTTGTAATGAGATATGCTTTTGATTTCAATGTGATTCTTGATGTGATCATTATTAATATTACTTAGGAAATTAATTTTATGAAAATTTGATTATGATAGTATGTTAATTTGATTCAATAGGATATGATGATGTATAATATAAATGGACAGGTTTACATTGATGATGGATTGATGTTATGAGATTTATAATTTTGATTATGGTTTACTCAAGGACAAGCAAAAACTTAAGTGTGGGGATGTTTGATGGATGGATATTTAACTATATTTTACCACCCATATTTGATGTATTTTGCTTGATATTTTATACTTTTATCGTATATTTGGTAATTAACTTGCTGCAAGTGTGTTTACAGGTGATAATTGCCTTTATGGACTTAAAATTTCACTATAGATGCACAAAGGTGAAGCTTATAAGTTTCAGTTACTAATGACTTGATATTGTTTTCTGAAGTTGAAGCCAATTCTCTAAGTGCAGTTATGTCATTGTTATATTCTTTCAAGTCACTTTCAGGTCTTACCTTTAACATTGATAAACAATTCATATACTTTTCTTCAAGTGCATAGTGATTTATACCACAATTCTCTTTAATTATAAAGATGAAAATAAAATCACTTCCCCTTATATACTAGGGGATTTCTATTACTTTTAAAAGGCTAACTTATAATGACTTCCTACCCTTACTTGATAAGATTAGTAAGAAAATCTCATACTAGAGTACCAAAAGATTGTCACTGCCAAGGAGTGCTCAGCTTGTTATCTTTGTCTTAAACGTCATACATACTCATTAGTCTTCTCATCTCATGTTTCCTAGTACTATTACTAAAACTATTGATATGATGCTCAGGAAGTCACTATGGATATCATACCTCTAAAATTAACGAATAAAGTGATCCCAGTAAAAAGACCATAGAGGATATTAAATGATAACCAAGTTTTATAAAGTTAATAGCTACTAGATTATTACTTGGGCAGTGGTAGCATATAAATCATTCAACCTAAGGCTAGTTCTTAATAGACTATGATCAACCTTTCAAAGTTAACGTAAAGGATAAGATTGGATATCAAAAACAAGATTGGCAATGGAGTAAAAACATCATTATATTTTGACAATTGGTTCTACTCAAGTCTTTAGTTTGGTATGCAGAGCTTAACAATTCAAAAGATATCATACTTATAATGCTTCTTTCAAAGATGCAATTAAAAACAGGACTCCACAACTGAGTATGATATTGGGTTCATTTACTATAAACCAAATTATAAGAATAAATCTAGCTAACAATGAGGAGGATCAAGTATTTTCGATTAAAAATAACTTTGAGTAACTATACTAATTGTTCATGTAGATCCCTTCTAAGGCCACCTTATCACAAGGTGATTTGGCATAAATTACCTTGGTTTAAGTAGGTTCATCCACGAGCATCTCTCATCCTCTGGCGTGCTATCAAGGGTAAGCTGAGCACACTTGATAGGCTATCTAGATTTACATATGTGTCTCATACTTATGTATTATATAGACATAAAGAAGAATGCTTAGACTGGCAATTCTTTAGATTTAACTTCTCAATTCATATTTCAGAAACCATTCTCCCATTATACAACATCACTAACTCTCCTACCAATTGGGAGAATATTATACAATGGAGCTACTGCTATAAAATTGCTAGGAAAGGTAATAAGTTATTTATAAAATAAAATTTAACTATTCAATTTATTGCATTTGGATGGAGTGTAATAAACAAAAATACCTTTCAAGATCAAATCACACAGAGGAATGTGTTGATGAAGAACTTAATATATATGGTAAGGATACATTTGATCTCACATTAAGTCCAACTTGACTGCAACAGTTACATTACAAACATATGGGGGCTGCCTACTTACAACTCAACCTGCAGCTATTGTGAAGCAAGTCCTTAAGACTCAAATTAATAAGTAGCTACTTAGAGTTTTGCTTGCTAGCGAATCAATCTATTAAAAGGCAGAAACTAGGAATTATTACAATGGATGCTCTTTTAGCTCTTAGTTTTGTATGTTGTAAGGTTAAGAACTCAATTTGATGAGCAAAGTGTTCCTAAACTTAATTGGACTCTTGAACTTAATTGTATCACAACTTTCCATTTAATGTTGATTTAGGTTTTCAAGTCAGGGCAAAGATGTAAATTTACAAGTAGCGACAATGTTATAAATTTACAACTATTAACATAATTGTAAATTTACAAACATTGGCTTAATTATAATTATTCAACAATGACAAAATTGTAGATTTTCAATAGTTATAGAATTGTAAATATGTAGCGTGACAAAGTTATAAATACTTGGAAACGTTAGAATTGTAAGTATGAAATAATAATGGAGTTGTAATACTTAGCAGTGATAGAATCGTAAATATGTAGTAGTGCAACAAGGACAAAATTTTTAAATAATTTGTCTTTAACCTCTAAGATGGGTCATATGATCCATAGATAATTCAAAACTCAACTTGATGATATCTAATTGTTGGAAAAGCAATTTTTTACTATTATGGAAGGCCTTTTCTCTTATTTCATAAAACTAAATGATCCATCGGACCAATTTGAACAAAAAATCTCTAAATAAAGAGATTGAAGAGTGAAAAAAATTTTGCAACGAGAAGTTTAAAAATAATAATATATTTCAGCTGTTTTTGATAATGCATTAAAAATGCATAAATTAGATTAAAATACATTTACGGTGGAAGACATGTCTAATGGGTAAGTTTTGGCGGAATGAACCTAATACCCTATAGTATTATTAGTAATATATATGTCCATCCCATGAGTGGCTTAAATGTCACATGCATACATATGATTAACATGTTAATTGTTTTTTTAAAACAAACGAATTCATTAAAGAAATGAGAAACCAAAACAGAAGAAGCAACTAAACCCAAAGCCAATAGGCTTTACCCCATACACCC
>JANQAP020794193.1:0-12351 GCA_026874005.2 Erythroxylum coriaceum | reverse complement strand
GTTCGCAAAACTCACCCAAAATTTGCAATTATTTTTCAGGACTCAGAAGAATACCCCGTTAGGCAACGGGAGTATACTTATTGCATGCAAGTGAGGGATAGAGGTCGGGATCAGCTCGCGTCTGCATTGTATTCCTTTGTTTTCTACTGAATTGTGTATTCCGCAAATTTTTGTATCTTTAAAATTAAATATTACGGGTTGTAATAATTTTGGGAATTGGATATGTTTTGTAATTTGAAATGGGCCCAAATGATTATTAAAAATTTTATTGATTATATTGTTTTGTTGAAAATGGTTATAAAATAAAGTGGGCCATTATGATTAGCGATTTTCTGTACTTTATGTTTGTGATTTAAAAAAAAAGTTTATACCAATTTTAGAGTGATCGAGTGCTCTAACATGCCACCCTCGCGGGGCACGAACTTGAATATCACTATCGATGTCGGGTTCGGGTCTTGCGGGAGTGGGGTGTTCCAATTGCTGCCTACTACTGCTTAGCCTGAAAGAGAAACTAGATCTGGTTTTCACCCAACTCGACCTAAAAATCCAACCAGACCCACTAAATTTGTGATATTTTTTGGTGTGTTTTCAATTGGATTTTTTGTACTCCTGAATTGCTTTTGTGATTATAAATAGTTGGAACTTGAAATTGAATTGTTGTGAATGATTGGATTGGAAATTTGGAATCAAATGAAATGCACGAAGTATTTTGTTTATCTAGTTAGATTGAATTGGATCATTGGAATTGTTGTGAATGGAGTGTTTTGTTTAAAGTAAATAATTAATTGATATAATAATTTGCTACAGTTATACAATTGTTATTCTTAAAATTAGTATTGGGTATTTCAGATTTTTTTTATATCTAATGTATAAGAATTAAGAGCATTTTGCTTTGATGTATTTTCATGAAGCATTTTCAGCCCATATAATCTTGTCATTCAATTTCTAATTAGTTTGTAGTTAGGAATAACCTCCTTGATTCTATTAAAACCTCTAAATCTAATGATATGATATGATAACTCATTTACATATTTATGTATAGTAGTTAGTTACTCAATTTTCTCTGGATATATGAAAGAAAAATTCAAAGCATCTTAGTGTAGTACAATCTTACACATAAATCCAAAAAGAGTCCTTTCTAATTGAGTATTTAACCTGATTTTTTTTACTTTTTCTTATAATTTTACATGCTAGCAATTTTTTATCTTTATCTCTTCGACCTCTTTTATTTATTTGTTAGGTTTAATTACTTTTAGTTATTCGTGTTAAAGTAGATATTGTTTTAACTCTCACTTTTAATATTAATAATGTTACATTGCTACTTATATAAGTAATAGAAAATATTTAAAAACTAAGATATAAGCAAAAATTTGTTTCTCTTTTATATGAGACTCTAAAAGTTTTATACAACCAATTTTTTCATGTTTTTATGGTCAATATGTTAAATACTTGAATTGTTGATTTTTGACTTATTGGTCAATTGTCTCGGATAAAATTGAATTGTGTATGATGTATTCGTACAAAATGAGTTATATTATATAAGATGGACATGTGTATTATGTATGTTGAATATTTAAATTATTGGTGTTAGAGAAAATTGAATTGTGTTGAATGAAATTGAATTATATATAATATAATCATACAAGATAAGTTATATTTTATAAGATGGATATGCGTGTTATGTAATTATGTTAGTTTGGACTTTTGAGTTAAACAATATATATTTTGTGATGGTAGTTGATAATGAAATTTGTGTGTTCTTTATTTTGATATTTGTCTTCATTTATTTTTAAAGATAAATGGAAGAAAGTTCAAGTACTCTTGAACATTTAACCACTTTAGGAAGATACAATGATCCAACTTAAGCCCATACTGTATTGGTCCCCGGTATGAAGAATCATACTATTTGCTTGTTTTGTAATAAGCTTTTGAAAGGTGGAGAAATTACTCAATTAAATAAGTAGTTAGCTGGGGTTAAAGGAAATGTAGAACCCTGTAAAAAAGTAAGTCATGATGTGAAATGACAAATGAAAACTTTGTTTAAAGAATATCAACACGATAAAGATAGAAGGGAGATATTGAATGATGAAATTAGTAATGGAAGTTCGTTTGCTGGTGTTCATGATGCTAGTGGAAATGTTGAAGGAGGTGGTGGTAGTGGTAGTGGTAATGTTCCTTCCTAGCAAGAAGTGAATGTTCCATCTAAATCTAATGTTAGGAAAAGAAGAAGGTAGATGACTAATTTATTTGCACCACAAACAACTTGTAAAGCCCAAAATTTAATTGGTAGTGTTATGCAATCAAGAGATGTGGCTCATAATGTAGATATGACAATAGCTAGATGGTGGCATGACATAGGTACAACATTTAATGCTTCCCAATCTTACTATTATTAGCTTATGGTGGGTGTTATAGCCTTTTACGGGGATATAAAGCTCCTTCTATTGATGAATACAAAGGTAAACTTTTGAGTTGCTTAATTTCTGAAATTAAAAGTTATTTGAAAGAAAGAAGAATGAGTTGGGCTACTTATGGGTATTCAAATAGGAGACATGAGTTTATTATTAATTTTTTGGTTTATTGTGTAAATGACTCAATGTTTTTGAAGTCTATTGATGCATCTGGCCTTGTTAGGAATATTAATACTATATTTAAGATATTCAATGAAGTTGTGAATGAACTAGGGCCAAAAAATATTGTTCAATTTATTATTAACAATGATTCTGCTTATAAAGTGACGAGAAGAAGGTTACAAAATAAGTATAATTCTTGTTTTTTAGACTCTTTGTGCTGCAGATTGCATTGACTTAATGTTGAAAAATATAGGAGATGCTAGGTATTTTCCTATTATTGATGAGACTATACAGAAAGTCAAAAAGGTGATCAAGTTCATCTATAATTATACATGAGTGTTGAATTTAATGAGAAAGGACTTTACCAATGGTAGGAATTTGTATTCTCCTGGTGTGACAAGAATTGCAATGAATTTCTTATCACTTCAGTGTTTTTTAATGATGAAGAAAGAGTTGAGATAGATTTTTACAAGTGATAAGTGGGTTGCATCTTAGTATGCTAGATGTTACGTTGGATTGGAGGTTTCCAAAATTATACTTGAAGATACTAAATTTTGGTCACAATGTCAATTTGTAATTCAAGTTTGTGAGCTTTTGATAAGGGTGCTTAGTTTGGCTGATAGTGATGAAAAGGCAACAAATGGGTTATTTTTTTTGATGTCATGGAGAAGGCGAAGGAAGTAAGTAAGGTCAATATGAAAAATAGGCCTTCTTTATACACATCATAACTTGCAGTCATCAATGACATATGTGAAAGGCAACTTACTCTCTGTTGTTTGCAACTTGGGCATTTTTGAATCGTAGTGTCTATTTCATACCAGGTTTTACAAAGAAAGCTGAAGTTAATAGGAGAATGCTATTAACTATTACAACAGTTATTACCCGTGAAATGATGCAAGATTTCTTGAGCTCATAAATGGAATTTTATAAGTAGTTTTATGGGAAATTTGGGATGTCAATTGCTATTCAACAAAGAGCAAAACTCTCTCTAGGTATTAGCTTTTTCCGTTTTCTTACTTGTTGAAAATTAATTATTACTTTATTTTGTTTATAAAGCTACTTCTGTTGTTTTACGACTTATAATTTCTTGGTGAGATCAATACAGAATTGGTGTTCTAATATTGCAAAAGTTTGCAATTCAAATTTTAAGTCAATGTGTGAGTGCAACAGGCTATGAAAGGAACTGGAGCACATTTGAATTTATTCATTCCAAGAAAAGGAATAGATTAGAGCACAAGAGATTGAATGACTTGGTTTTTGTTCATTATAATTTAAAACTTCATGAAATGTATATTATTATCATTAATTTAGATACAATTTCTTATAATTTTTAATAATTAAATTTTATTATTTATTACAACTTTTAATAGAGCAAGTAGTTCGATATCTTTTGGCAAATTGAGTTCTAAGAAATCAAGTTTGTTAGATGTAAGTGATTTGGAAAATAATCTTGAATGAGAAAGTGTTGACATGTCATTTGGTGTATTGAATTTGAATGACGATGATGATGAGGCGCTTTCAGTGATGAGAATTTTGTACTAAATGATAATTGGGGTCAGTGAAGTTAGAGCAAGTATCCCCCTAGATGATTGAATGAAGTTCCAAGTTTTGTTTCTCCTCTTCTTTTAATTTTACTTATATTTGATGTATATGTTAAATTCTATTTATGCAATATAAATGTAAATGTTTTTATTTCAGGTTTCACTTCTATTTAGTTATTTCCTCGTGACGAACTCTTGTTATAAATTGTAATATTTACAGAGTTAAGGATATTTATTGTTCATTTTGTTTGATATTTTGATGTAATTATTATTTATTATATTGAAATTATAGTATTTTAAATACTTTGTATTGTCCTTAAAATTTTAAATTTATATTATTATAATTTTTGGAGACAGGTTGATGTAAAATTATAAAGTATACAGTACAATATACTAATGGACTATTTTGTAATTTTTTTAAAAATTCAGGGATTATTTCATAAATTTGAAAATTGCCTGAAACAGTACCCAGTATTGACCTTGATCGGTATCAGTACAATACTGTACTAGAACCCAATCCGGTGTCAAGGTCGGTACAGTATTCATAACATTGGTGTTGTAGCGGAAAATATTCTCTCGAAACTTCTTTTATTTTTAGTTTTTATACAACAAAAATAATTAGTATAAATTTTGGTGCTATACAATTTTCAGAAGGTCTTGTCTGGCATTCCTAATGTCCCCAGTAATAACCATTATCCTCTAACTCCCTTAATATTTTTCTCAACTTCCAAAAACATAAACAATAAACTTTATTCATTAGAGTAAGACTCTAAATAAATTAAAATATTTAGACAAACACTATTTATTAGAAAATAAAAAAGAGAGTGTGATTTTTCAACAACTTCTTAGAATAAAAAATCCAATAAATTTACTATAATTTATTTAATGTTATAAAGTATATATTCTCTTTTCTAATTCATTTGAAATATTCGTTGAAAATAACAAAATAAATTATCCTTTTAAAACTATTTGCAATAAATAATAGGATAAAAACATAGGGAGAAAAATAATTCAATCAGCTAACCCCCACCCTATAAAATCAAAGTGTCTATTAAATAAAATATTCTTAAAACTAAAAATGAAAATAGAAGTACAAACTTAAAAGATATAAAAATAATATAAATTAAAATAATTATATAAGTAATTATTTACATATTATTGAAGGAAAATTATGTAAGATAAAAACTGTTAAAAATTCAACTATAATTATTAAGGTGTCAACAAAGAACACCATGCTCAATAATTTTAGACAATTTAGGGAAAAATTATGAAGAATTTCAAAAAATTAACAACAACAACCCCGGTGCATATGACTCTCCGCTTTGGGAGGGTAGGGTGAGAGACATTAATTATACGTAACCTTTCCTTTGCATTTTAACAACAACAACCCCAGTGCATATGACTCTTCGCTTTGGGAGGGTAGGGTGAGATACATCAATTATACGTAACCTTTCCTTTGCATTTTACATAAAAGCTATTTTCATGATTCGAACCTGTGACCTTTTGATCATAAAGGAGTAATTTTACTGGTTGTTCCAAAAATTAACTAAAGTAAACAAATAAAAATATTGTCTAATATTCTCATAAGTTCTCGAAATCACAAACCATCAATACTTTAGCAAATAGATAAATAATTCAAACTAGATGCAAAACTAAGATAAAAACTAGTCATTCCCACAAAATAAATTCACAAACACTTGACATAATTGAATAACATCAAGTATGATAATTTCCAACTTCCCTCACCTGTAATAAATAAACTTCATTATAAAACCAAAATTTATTCTACTAGTGACATAAATATTAATAGTAAAGCTAATGTTTTATGGCAAACTAAATATAATGCTACTATTTTTATAAATAGAATATAGATGGCATGTCCGTATATAACATATTAAACACATTTCAATAAATGGTTATGGCTATAAATGCATATATAACATAATTAGAAACTTCAGATCAAACTATAAGAAAATTACTAATAGCCAAATTTTCTGGACAATTAAAAGGATGGTAGGATTACCATTTGACAGATTCTCAAAGTTATGATACACTAATAGCCATTATAGTAAATGAAGAAGCAGACATTATATTAGATGATAATAACAAACTTATACAGGATTAAATTTCCAACTTACACTTTATAAGAGAGCCATCTTACTTAAAAGATAGAGATGTGGAATTATTCTCTTATCTTAACTGTAAAATTTTTTAGAATTTAAGACACTTTTCGTTAAGAGTAATGCTTAGATATAAAGACACTTTTAAAAGCAGAAGTTTCTTACAGGACTACCCATTCTATTAAGAGAAAAAGTGAAAAATAAGATTAGAGAAAACTTTATAATAGCCAAATATCGTATAATAAGCTAACATATAGAGAACTGACTAACTACATAAAAAAAGGATTAAAATTATATCAAGATATGAAATGATTTAAAAAAAATTAAATATGAAATGTTTAAAAATATAAAAGAATTAGGATAAATTTTCCAACAAATTTATATTTCCTATAGTAATAATAAAACTTGTAAAGGATGAAATAAATCCTTCGAACCTTCAAATTTAGTTGTTTTAAGGTTTGAAGGATTTATTTCATCCTTTACAAGTGTTATTATTACTGTAGGAAATATAAATTTGTTGGAAAATTTATATTTGAAGGTTTGAAGGATTTATTTCATCCTTCACCCCACTAGGTCAAAGAAAAATAACCATAATAAAAAATAAAACTTCCCCTCCTCTTCAAGGTTTAATAATTAGGCATATCAAAAGTGACCGGGCTCGCCCGGCCTGCCTTTGGCCTGTGTTGACTGCTCACGGGCCAGCCCATGTCAGCTCGCCGGCCCACGGGCCACCATGGCCCAAGATCGGGTCGAGCCTATTGACATCCCTATTAATAATATGTTATGCTATAAATAAAATAAGAAATGATATATTACCAAATTCAAAATTTAAAACTAAACCTAGAAATATTAAATAAGATAAATCTTAATGATATGAAACTGCAAGGATTTTGAAATATTAAACGATGAGCTAAAAATGAGGCATTATTAATGGAAGAAACTAATGGCTAAATAAGTAGGGGCTTGTCTAAAGATGAAGAAATGACATAACAAAGCAAATTAATTTATTAACAAAATCCCAAAATTTCCTTTCAAAAGTCATAAACCATATCCTGATCCCTAATTACTAAAATGCTATCTTGAAAAGCTATAATAGTCTTTTGAATATCCATATCAAAATTTACAAACTCCCTCCTCATTTTTTTATAATCTAAGAAATATTTTGGAAAAAAATTAGAAAATAAAAATACTCAAATTACCTTCTCTAGCCTAAATCAAGAGATAAACATAACAAAATAAGAATTAAATTCTTTAAGATAAAAACAAGAGGAAAATAAAGAACATCTAAAAATTATTTCAACATGGAAATAATGAAGAGTAGAATGCAAAGTTGCGAATACCGTACTGAACTTGGTACTGAATTGGATTCTAGTACGGTACTGTACCGGTACCGGTCAATACTAGGTATCGTTTCGGGTAATTTTTAAATTTATGAAATAGTCCCTGAAAGTTTATAAATTTTGCAAAATAGTTCATTGATATATTATATAGTTAGATACTTTATACTTTACATGTTTACATCAACTCTATTTCTAAAAATCATAATAATAAATAATAATCACAATTAATAATTTAATATGAAAACAATAATTTTTAAATATTTCACATATAAATATTAATTACAATTAATATGAAAAAAAGACAATCATCATAATACAAATATAAAAAAGAATAATACAAAGTATTCAAAAAATTACAATAATACAATTTCATCATTTTAATAAATAATAATTACATCAAAACATCCAATAAAAAAGACAATAAATATTCTTAACTATTATAATTTCATCATGACGAGGAAACAATGAAGTTGAAGTTAAACCTGAAATAAAAATATTTACAATTACATTGCATGTGTAGAATTTAACATAAACTGATAAACATCAAATATAAGTAAAATTAAAAGAAGAAAAAATAACTTGGAACGAAATTCAATTGTCAACGGGAGAATACTTGCTATAACTGCACTGACCCTAGTTATCATTTGGTACAAAATCCTCATCATTGAGAGAAACTTTATCATCATTATCATTAAAATTTAATGCACCAATTGACATGCTGATGCTTTCCCATCCAAGATTATCTTTCAAGTTATTGACATCTACCAAATTCGGTTCTTCATAAACCCAACCCGCCAAAAGATCGATGTTATCAATGAAAATTGGATCAGTTGAGCTACTTGTACTATTAAGACTCCTAGTAAACAATAAAATTTAATTATTAGAAAATTATAAGAAATCATATCGAAAATAATAATGATACTCACATATCTTTCCCGACAATTCCCAAAAATTTACATTTTCAACAATCACAAAACATGCATAAAATAATTTCCAATTCCAACAATTCCCAAAATTCACATTTCCAACAATCTCAAAACATGCATAAAACAATTTCCAATTCCAACAATTCTCATTTCCAACAATCACAAAACATTCATAAAACAATTTTCAATTCCAACAATTCCCAACAATTAACATTTCCAACAATCACAAAACATTCATAAAACAATTTCTAATTCCAACAATTTCCAATAATTTTCATTTCCAACAATCACAAAACATTCATAAAACAATTTCTAGTTTCAACAATTCTCAACAATTCACATTTCCAACAATCACAAAAAGGGATATAATTTAATTATTAGAAAATTATAAGAAATTATATCAAAATGAATAATGATAATCACATACCTTTCCTAAAGCTTTAAATTATATCGAACAAAAAACTAAGTCACTCAACCACTTATGCTCCAATCTATTCCTTTTTTTTGGAGAGGATAAATTCAAACGTACTTCAGTTTCGTTCACAATTTGTTGCACTCATACATTGACTTAAAATCTGAATTGTAAACCTTTTCAATTTTGGAACACCATTTTCGAATTGATCTCACCAAGAAACTATAAGTTATAAGATAACAAAAGTAGCATTGTAAACAAAATAAAGTGATAATTAATGTTCAACAAATAAGAAAAAGGAAATAACTAATACCTGGAGAAAGTTTTCCTACTTATCGAATAACAATCGACATTCCAAAATCTCCATAAGACAACTTATAAAGCTCCATTTGAGCTTAAGAGATCTTGCATCATGTTAATGTTAACTATTATTGTAATAGTTAAAAGCATTCCTCTGCTAACTTCAGCTTGCTTACTAAGATCTAGTCTAAAATAAGCACTAGGATTTAAAAATGCCCTAGCTGCAAACAATGGAGAAGAAAGTTGTCTTTCCCTTCTCTTATTAATGATTGAAAGATATGGTGTGTACAAAGAATGCTTATGTTTTAGATTGGCATTGATTGCTTCCATCGCTCTTTCCATGGCATCAAAAATATAACCTATTGTTGGCTTTTCTTCACTATCAGCCAACCGAAGCACCCTCACCAAAGGCTCACAAACTCGGATAACAAATTGACATTGAGACCAAAATTCTCTATCTTCCAGTATAATATTACAAACCTCCACTCCAATATTAGACTTAGCATGTTGAGATGCAATCCACTTATCACTTGTAAACATTTGTCTTAACTCTTTCTTTAGCGAAAGAAAAAACTGAAGTGATAAGAAATTTGTGCAAATCTTGTCATAGCAGGACGACATAAATTCCTATTATTGGTAAATTCCTTTCTCATCAAATTCAACACCAACGCACGATTATAAATGAACTTTGTCACCTTTTTAGCTTTTTGCGTAGTCTCATCAATAACAAAAAAATACCTGAGATCTCCTATATTCTCTAGCATTAGGTCAATGCAATGTGCAATATAAGGAGTCCAAAAAAAAGAATTATAAGTATTCTGCAACCTTTTTTCTATTGCTTTATAAATATAATCATTGTCAATAATAAACTGAATAACGTTTTCTGGCCCTACTTTATTTACAACTTCATCAAATATCCCAAACAAAGTCTTAGTATTTCTAATAAGGCTAGATGCATTAATAGATTTCAAAAACATAAAGCCATTTATAGAATAAACCAAAAAATTAAAAATAGGCTCTTGTCTCCTATTTGTCCAACCATCACACATGACTGAACGTCTATAAGTACCCCAATTCACTCTTCTTTCAGCCAAATAACTTCCAATTTCAGAAACATAATAACTCAAAAGTTTACTTCTGGCCTTAAGAGGCTATTGCATCCATCATAGGTTGATAATAATAAGACTCAGAAGCATTAAATGATGAACTTGTATCATACCACCATCTAGCTACTACCATATTGACATTGTGAGCTGCATCTCTTGATTGCATTGCATTACGAATTGAAGGTTGGGCTCTAGGGGTTGTTCGTGGTGCAAAAAAACTAGTCACCTGCCTTCTTCTCCTCCTCATATCAGGTTCAGGTACTTCTTCTTAGGCCTGAGATGGAACACTGCTAGTACCACTACCACTATCACCTTCAACATTTCCATAATCACCACAAAAACTAGAAAATGAACTTCCACTACCAATTTCAAAACTCAACCTTTCCCTTCTATCTCTCTCAGGTTGATATTCATCAAACAATGTTTTCATCTGCCACTTCACATCATGACTTACTTTTTTTACAAGGTTCCACCTCTCCTTTAATCCCAGCTAAATGTTTTTTTAATCAGGTGATTCCTCCACCTTTCAAATGCTTGTTACAAAATAAGCAAATAGTATAGTTCTTCATACTAGGAACCAATGCAGTATGAGCCCAAGTTGGATCATTGTATCTTCCTGAAGTAGGTTGATCAGTAGTACTTGAACTTCCTTCCATTTATCTGTAAAAAATAAATGAATGCATATATAAAAATACATAGCACATAATTTCATTACACAATATGCATATCCATCTTATATAATATAACTCATTTTGTATTATTACATTACACACACGTTAAAAACTAACAATTCAATTATTCAACATATATAATTAGTTAATTCCAACAATCACAAAATATACATAAACATTTTTCATTTCTAACAATCATAAAATATATATAAATAATTCCCATTTCCAATAAGCACAAAACATCTATATAATAATTTCTATTTCCAATAATCACAAAACATTCTTCCAATAATTTCCATTTCCAACAATCACAAAACATTCATAAAATAATTTCAATTTCTAACAATTTCCAACAATTCCCATTTTCAATAATCACAAAACATTCTTCCAATAATTTCCATTTCCAACAATCACAAAACATTCTTCCAACAATTTCCATTTGCAACAATTTCCATTTCTAACAATCACTAAACATGCTTCCAACAATTCTCATTTCCAATAATCACAAAAAATTCATATAACAATTTTCATTTCCAACAATTCTTATTTCCAACAATTACAAAATATTCATAAAACAATTTCCATTTCTAATAATCACAAAATATTCATAAAACAATTTCTATTTCTAACAATTTCCAACAATTCCCATTTCCAATAATCACAAAACATTCATAAAATAATTTCCAATTTCTATTTCCAATAATCACAAAATATTCATAAAATAATTTCTATTTCTAACAATCACAAAACATTCATAAAACAATTTCCATTTCTTATACAACTATTCATTTCATACACATCTATTCATAACATAATGATCAAGTTGAAGGATATATTAATAACATAAGGATCAACTTGCTTCTTTGAAAATGTTTTTTTTCTTATTTAAAGTTTTGAATCTTCTTTTCATTTCTAACAAACCATAATATTATATATTAATAACATAAGAATCAAGTTGCTTCTTTGAAAATATTTTTTTCTTATTTAAAGTTTTGAATGTTCTTTCTATTTCTAACAAACCATAGTATTATATACATCATTCTATATTTCATTCTTAAATATATAAGTTGCTTTTATAATTTTTTATTGACATTAATAAGTCTAAGTATAAATGATTGGAACCTACAACATGTTCACAATTCAAACAAAAGTAATTCTTTTTGGGATACATTTATTACATCACTATTTTCACACATTATCTATTATAAATATTTATAATACCCCACCCCACACATATATATTACCAAATAATTCAATTTCAACATATTTTATACTCAATTAATTCATAATAATTACAACCAAATTATTATAAATTTATAATTGCATAATTATATACTCAACTACTTTATTTATCTAAAGTCT
>JANQAP020794183.1:0-12352 GCA_026874005.2 Erythroxylum coriaceum | reverse complement strand
AGAGAAAGAAAAGGCTAAGAGCCTGGAGAGGCTAAGATAGCAGAAAGAATACTTTGTGTAAGAGACCTAAAGAGGCTTTGGAAGGGAAGAAAGGATACTTGTAAACTTGTCAAAGTATAGTGAAAACTCAGACGAACTCTGAGAACTGGATGTAGTCCACGGTTTGGGGTGAACCAGTATAAAAATCGCAGCGTCTATCTTCTAACCTTACACTCTATTCTATTTTGTTTTTAAATAAGTATATAGAAGTTATTTGTGATTTAACTACGTAACTAATTTTGCATAACTTTTGTGGTATTCTTTTAACAAGTTAGACAAGTTCTTAACAAGGTATATTAAAGATTTTGTATTCACGAAAAGAATACACAATTTAACCCCCCTTCTTATGTATATCATATATTATACGTGAATTCAATATTAACGTGTGATTTACTTCAATCCCATGCTCTTTGAAACTCTAAAACACAAGCTCTGAGCATATCCTCAACAGTCTTAATAATTCTCTCACTTTGTCTGTCTGAGGATCAAATGCTATACTGAAGTTCAACTTCATCCCCAAAGTCATTTGTAAACTACTCCAAAATCTCAAGGTAAATCTAGGGTCTCGGTTTAATACAATAGACACTAGGTAATGACTATAAATTCCCAACTAGAGCTTGATGCTATGCCTTAATCAGTTGGCAAGTCAAACACTTAGCCACATATTCTGCTACTTGTTTCTTCATCTCTGGCCATCAAGAATGTTGTTTTAGTGTATTGTACGTCTTAGTAGTACCAGTATGTATAACATAAGTTGCTATATATGTTTCCTTTTGAATTTCTTTTCTCAGTTCATCCACGTCAGGTACATATAGTCTCTGCTTCAACCACAGTGTCTCATTTCTCAATTCAAACTCAGAAGTTAGAATCTCTTTCAACTTCTCAATTAATTTCATAATTTCAGGATCCTTGTTTTGAGCCTTTCTGATCGTCTCATGTAAGATCGTTCTAAGCTTCAATATAGTTATCAATGCTTCATTCTGCCCCAATTTCAACTTAACATTCAATGCTCTCAATTGCTTTATGTTAGACTGCTATTTGATTTCCTACTTAAGGCATCAGCTACAACATTAGCTTTACCTCGGTGATACTCAATTGTGCGATAATAATCTTTCAGCAATTCTATCCATCGTCTCTATCTCATATTCAACTCTTTCTAACTCAACAAATACCTCAAACTCTTATGATTAGAGAATATCTGTAATGTCTCTCCATACAGATAATGTCTCCAAATATTCAAAGCAAATACTACAGTAACAAGTTCTAAATCATGTACTAGATAGTTAAACTCGTGAGACCTTAGCTGTCTCGATGCATATGCAATCACTCTACTATGCCACATCAGCACACATCCTAATCCCTGGTGTGAAGCATCACTATACACCATATAACCTCCAGATCTAGTAGGAATAACTAACACCAATGTTTGTAGTTAACCGATGCTTAAGCTCCTCAAACATTCTCTAACATTCATCAGTCTATTTAAAAGGTACATTCTTCCTCAGAAGTTTTGTCAAAGGGGACGAGATTAGTGAAAACCCTTCGACAAACCTTCTGCAATAACCAACTAATCTAAGGAAACTTCGAATCTCAGTCACACTTTTCAGAGCTTCCCACTTCATCACTACTTCTACTTTCTTTGGATCAACTTATATGCCCTGTCCAGACATAATATAACCCAAAAATACTATTTGATTAAGCCAAAATTCACACTTACTAAACTTGGCATACAGTTTCTTCTCTCTTATTATCTATAGTACCAACCTCAAATGCTCAACATGTTCTTCTTTGCTTTTAGAATACACCACAATATCATCAATGAAAACAATCACAATATGATCTAAATATGGTTGAAATACCTTATTCACCAATGTTATAAAAGCTGCCAAATCATTTGTTAACCCAAACGGAGCAAAAACTCAAAATGCCCATATCTAGTCTTGACACTCTTTAGTACATCAACCTCCGTTATCTTCAACTAGTAGTACCCTAATCTTAAGTTTAACTTAGTGAACACCTGAGCTCCCTATAACTGATCAAGCAAATCATCTATCCTCAGTAGAGGATATTTGTTCTTTTCTATCACCCAATTCAACTGTCTATAGTTAATACATAATCTCAGAGTTCCATCCTTCTTCTTTACAAATGAAATTGGAGCTCCTCAAGGTGACACACTGGGCCTAATAAAACCCTTATCCAATAACTCCTACAACTGGGTCTTAAGTTCCTTCAATTCCATAGGTGCCATCCTATATGGAGAAATGGATATCGAAGCAGTACCTAGAATAAAGTTAATGGTAAACTTTGCTTCCCTTTTTGGGGGTAAACTCGATAATTTAGCGATAAACACATCCAAAAAGTCCCTAACAATAGGAATGT
Organism: Erythroxylum coriaceum; assembly: GCA_026874005.2. Classification (NCBI taxonomy): domain Eukaryota; kingdom Viridiplantae; phylum Streptophyta; class Magnoliopsida; order Malpighiales; family Erythroxylaceae; genus Erythroxylum; species Erythroxylum coriaceum. Next base: position 9,934 of record JANQAP020794183.1, on the reverse strand, counting down.
TCTGAATGGTCTATTCACTTGAGGTATCAGTCACGTAGGCTTAGTAAGCTTCACACCCACCTCGAATCAATCTTAAAGCATTTATGGACAAAATCAATCTGGTTAGTAATGCTTGACTAACTCCTCAAAATACTACTCTCGGCTGAGTGGGGATTCAATGATTACCTCCTTAGTGTAACAATTCATCATAGTCCTATGTGCAGTGAGCCAATCCATACCTAAGATAAGGTCGATTTCTTTCAGCTACAATATTATCAAATCGGCTTTCAACTCTGCTTGATCAATCTAAATGCTACTTCCATTACACACCTCTACAATCACTGTAGTACTACCTACTGGTGTATTCACCTCTATGTCACATCTCAACATCTCTCTCTCATAATGCAATTTAGATGCTAGATGCAATGTAATGAATGAATGTGTAGATCCTAGATCTACGAATGCAAATACTTCAAAATTAAAGATGTTGAACACACCTACTACCATATATGGGGAGTTATGTGCCTCCTATTTGATGATGGCATATATCCTGGCCTGAGACTATGACTGGATACTTCGCACCTCAGTCTTGACATTAGGACCTACTGAATGTGTTTTGCCTCTACCTTTACCTCTCTATCCTGTTCCACTAGCTCTGCTCTCTTAGATAATCATCCCAATCACCGATCCTCCTCTCATTCTAGACTATGGTCCCAAAGTCTCGAGATAATCTCTAATCTGATGCTCAAAAGAGCCACAACAAAAATAAGATCTCGATAAATTCCAACATTCCCCACCATGTTTCGTGCCACAGTGTTTACAACTAGGCATTTGTTATGACTACCCTCCTGACTACTTATTATTTACCTCTACCAGCCTGAACAAAACCACCTCTTGGTCTAAACTTTGATTGTCTCGATCTAATCAGGGATTGAAATGATCTATTATGGTGCTTATTAAACCTTCTGCCAGATCCAGCTTGAGATTCTCCATATACCTTTACTCTAGAATCCTATCTATACTTTCCTTGACCATATTTTAACAAATGTTCTATTCTGATCGAGGCAGCCCTTAGCTCAGTAAAACTAATCAAATTTGTAATAGTTATCCTCGTTCTAATCTCTATATTCAACCCATCTTGAAACCTCCTACACTGGTCCTCTTCAGTTAGAATCAATGCAGTTGCATATCCAATTAATTCATTAAATCTTATCTTATATTCTGCTACTGTAAGACTACCTTACTTCAGATTTAGGAAGTCTTTTATCTTCCTATCTAGGTAGATCTTCGGTATGTAATTCTCCTTGAAGACTCTTAGGAAGTCTTCCCACTTTAAGTCACAAGTTAGGGTGGTACTACCTGGAACAGTCTTCCACCACTGATATACTGGACCTTGCAGTAGTGAGACTGCATAATCAAACTTCTTACTAGACTCGCAGTCCATTTGATCGAATATTCTTTCAGTCCTCTCTAACCATCCTTCTACCTCAGCCTCTCTCTCCTCTCAGGAATTCTTGGAGGAATTTATTCAAACTCAGGTACTGGAGACTCTTTATTGGCTCCTATAGATTTTAGGCCAGCTGACTCTACAACTTGATCTCTTATAGTGAATGACCTATAACAAAAATAATTGTGATCACTATACGAGTCTCTCATTATATTTCATGCCTAAATGTTCTTATATCTATCCTTATAGATGCCAAACCATGCTCTGATACAAAAAATGTAACAATCCACTACTATAGAGTACATACTCGAACATCCAGAGGATGTTCAAGAACATACTTTATGACAATGGCATGTTAGAGCAATCATAGTCACTTAATATTGCATCATAAATAAATCACAAATATCCTAAAGATCAAATTCCCTATTCCATTTGTAAAACATAATTTACAATGTAGCTTTTCACTACATATTCCATATATACACTGTATCAAAGGCGTATGAGAGTCTACTGCTCTTTATAACATATTCTATATGGAATAAGAAACTAAACAAAAACATTTTATTTAACTCCTCAGTTTCAGCTGACTAGACCTTTGAGCCATTTCTTAAGTCCAAAACGTAAGTATAAAACTTCTATAAGATTTCTTTTAGAATGCCTTAGAAACTAAGTCTCCTCTCTCGTACCTGAAAATCAACGTTGCAATTTTAATGAGTTTTGCAAACTCAATAAGTAAACCATCATTAATGTGCTCACTTATATAAAAAAAAACATCACAACTATAAACAAAATTCACAATATACCTCATCTTAACAATGCATCATGAATTTCACACATTTCATATAATCTTTTCAAAATGATTCAATTCTCATTCTTAATCAATAATATTATTAGACGTATATATACATGGCATATCATTATATTAACATAATTCAATATTTGTTCTCAATTATTGATATAGTACATTTGAGAATATATTGCAAATGCATATGCACATAAGACCCCACATCTGTTTTTATTTTGTTGTGACCAAGCCCCTATTTACTGTTCCATGTCCCTTGTAGATATCAGGCTCATTTCACATTCTGTCCCGTACCTATTGTAGATACTAAGTTCATAAATCATTGAGCCTATAGATTTTTACGTGCATATTTGAGCTTTAGGCTCTTTCAGACTGGCTACTCCAGTCATAACCCCTTTATTTGATCAAACATAATAGGTAATGAAATGCATGAATTCATATATCACACTTTCAATAGCTTTCATTCATTTTAGTCATAGTAACTTTTCATATTCATCGGATATAAGTCCGACATTCAACTTTCATTGAGAATACAATTTCTATGCTCACATTCAATTAAGAAACATTTCTAGTACATTCCCAAATAACAATCTCCTCAGACCACAATTGTCTGGAATATGGAAATTTTACAAAACAAATCAATCTTAGTGAGAAACATCTAGATTACTCATAGTACACTCTAGATAGCTATTGCCTTGATGTCCTAATAATGTCTAGATGCTATCATTCTATTTGCGTTTCTAAATCATGCAGTACACACATTTATACAAATTACTAACTTGCTCAATCATATTAATGCTCAATTATACACATATGTATATGTGTTATGTACAATGCATGCTCAATTACAATCCCGGGTATGTGTCCTTAATCATAAGTCTTGATCATTCAAACATTATCACCTGGATATGTTTAGTTTACACTTAGGTTTGTACCTCAATTATCCATCTAAACACATCAAACATTTAGTCACTTATTCGACCTCAAATTAGGTTCATTTCAAGCCTCATTTAAGTCTAAATTCACCATAGGAAAGTACCTTAGCATTAGTTATTTCAAACATCACTTGAAAGATAACATTTCACTCTTTATGTTAGCCCATGATCGTGGTGAACCTTCCCACGATTGTGACAGAAGCTTATGCAACAAATCACAATCTTGGGGACTACGCTATGATCGTGGCAAAACCTAAATAATTAGGCCACAATCATGCATTTAAGGCCACGATCGTGAACTACATTATTTTCCCTAATTCCCCACGAAATTTACTTACTTAGAAACATCGCTAACTCTTCAAAATTTCAAGAATTCATGTTCATTTAAGCAACCTCATTTAGATCTAAATTATGCTCTAATTCCAGCTCAAAATTATTCAATTGATAACTCATAAATCATGGTCTTTCATGCATCAAAAATCAAACGAGAAACTATCATACATTATCATGCATATAGTCCTAGTTCTTTTTCAATTCAAGAACACTACATTTACATTTTCTTTTAGATTAAATTTACCTTCTTTATACATCAAATTCTAGTCAAATTCATCCATATAATACCTTATACACCATGGTTTTCATATACCAAGAATAAGCATAAAAAATTCTATGTTTATCTAACATATTCCAGCATATATCATCACCAACACCATATACATTTCATTCAATTTCAATCATCATTGTCATCCTATTAAACATGCCATAAGAATCAGATTTATACTTACTTATCAAGCTTCCAATTCCTAGTTAAAACTTTAAGATAATCTATCATTCCAAACAAGCAAGATCAACACAATTCTAAGATGAAAATGAGTTGGTTTTCAGCAGTAAGGTGAAGACCACTTTGAACATATTTCTTAGCTATTGTGTGAAGGATGTACGTATGGTTTTGGTGTATAAATTTAGCTAGGGTTAAACTACAATTTAGAGAGATGAGAAGAGTAATTTTGGTGGTGAAACAAAGAAGGAAATAATAGAAACTTTGTTGCAAAATCTTACTTCATCAACATGCTAGGTGTCTTCACTTGACCATAACATTTGTCTTAAGACATGGAAGGCATTTGCCTACTTATTAAGCTACCATTAAACTACTCCTTAAGGTGCCAGATGTCTCCTAACTATTAATCCATTTGTCACCTTGTATGTAGTCCACACGTCACACAATAATTGGTTTATTTGTCTTTTAATTACTTGTCCATTTGTCATTAACTATGCCAAATGTCACTCAATTATAGGCTTAATCACCCTAATTTTCATATGTCAAATTATCTTACCACTTGCCATTTTACCTAGTCCAAATGTTCATATTAATTCATCAATCAACTAATTAATAACAACCAAAATTCAAGACATAACACTTCAGTTGTAGAGTCATTAGGCATGTATAAGGAGCTAATGTCTCATCAAAGATCCAAAAATGTGTTTTGGAAAATTTTCTTAATTATGATGATAATTAAGATGGGAGTTGTAAGACTTAAGCAAGTGCTCACTATAGAGAATCTTATAGAATTCTTTCATTAAGCCAGCAGTAGAATAATCGTCATATGGTGATATGGTAGGAGATGCTTAAATGATTGACTTAGTGCAAGTAGTAGATTGTTGGTTGATGCCCTATAGCTAATCGCTTTGGTTGTAGTTTAGTGACAAATTATTTAAAGACATTATTTATCTTGTGCATGTTTAGATGTATATGATAAATTCCATGGAATAATTGTATATTGCAAATGAAATTATAATGAGATTATAATAATTATACATAAATGAAAGTTTAGATACTAACATAATTACACATGATGAGAATCTTATTATCATGATCTCATCATGATTTCCTCCATGCTATGTTTTGTATCAAGGACTTCATTAAATCAACTTAAGATCAACATCAAATCTATAAATGTATGAACATCGAAATAATGAAAAATGCCTTTATTAATCATAAAATGATTTGTACAATAAATGCTAACGGTTATTACCATTGGAGAACTTCTCCAACAACCACTTGCACTAAAGCCAATCAACTCGATATCTAATACCATAAGCGTGTACTTATGACACAAAACTCTTTTGGGAAATAGGCATAGTCAATAGATCAGCTATATTCTGATTGGTGAGAACTCTCTCTGTTTTGACATCATTTCTACCAAGGATCTCTCTAATGAAATGGTAATACCTGAGTACATGTTTGGCCTTATAATAAGACCTCATTTCCTTCGCCTGTGCTATAGCCCAGTTGTTGTCACAATACAACTGCATTGGGTAAGTGATGCTCGTAACCACACGAAGTTCCATGATGAACTTCTTGATCCAAACTACTTCCTTTGTCGCTTCTGAAGCTATAATATACTCTACCTTTGTCATCGAGTCAACAGTCATCTCTTGTTTGGAACTTTTCCAACTGACTACACAACCATTTAGTGTGAATACATATCCAGACTGGGATTTGGAGTCATCGCTATCAGATTGGAAGCTAGCATCAGTATACCTGCTTACCATAAGATCACCTTCTCCATATACCAAGAATACTTCTTTAGTTCTTCTCAAGTACTTAAGGATATTCTTGACAACCACCTAATGACCCTCACTAAGGTCCGACTTATATCTGCTTATAACACTTAGAGCATACGATACATCAAGTCTAGTACATAACATAGCGCACATGATTGATCCTATAGCCGAAGCTTAAGGAATCAAACTCATGTGAGTCCTCTCATCTTGTGTCTTTAGACATATAAATTTAGAGATTGTAATCTTATATACCATAGGAAGATAACCTCTCTTGGACTGCTCCATGCTAAACCTCCTTAGCATTTTGTCTATGTAGGCAGATTGAGAAGGACCAAGCAATCTCTTAGATCTATCTTTATAGATCCTTATCCCAAAAATATAAGTTACTTCTCTAAGGTCTTTCATAGAGAAGTTCTTAGCTAACCAAATTTTTACTGATTGCAAAGTCGAGACATTGTTTCCTATTAGCAATATATCGTCTGCATAAAGTACAAGAAACACGATTGCACTTCCACTAACCTTATTATACACATAAGACTCATTTGGATTTTGTGAGAAACCAAACTCTTTGATTGTCTCATCAAATCAAATCTTCCAACTCTTAAATGTTTGCTTCAATCCATTAATGGATTTCTGAAGCTTGCATACCTTTTCTCTATTCATGGATATGAAACCATCAGATTGTGTCATATACACATCCTTGGTTAGGTTTCCATTATGGAAAGTTGTCTTCACGTGTATTTGTCATATCTCATAATCATAATGAGTGGCAATGGCCAGGAGTATCCGAATAGATTTAAGCATAGCTACTAGGCTAAGTGTTTCATCATAGTCAATACCTTGCTTTATAGGTAAATACATTACCTTCCATGTCAGTTTTCTTCTTAAAAACCCATTTTCACCCTATTGGTTTTATCCCTTCAGGTGGGTCAACCAAATTCCATACTTGGTTTTCATACATCGAATCAATTTCGAATTTCATAGCTTGAAGCCATTTTTTAGATTATGAACTCTTCAAAACCTCTTCATAGGTAGTAGGCTCATCATCTTCTATGAGCAAAACATCTCTAAATTTAGTTATGACAAATCTGTATCTCTCAGGAATATGGCATATCTTACCTGACCTACGAACTTCTTGTATGTCAGAAGGTTGATTTATTGTTTCATCATTATGAATAATAGTCTTGAGTCCAGGCAGTGATTTGTGTTTGTTTGAGCATCTTAAATTTCCAAAAGTTCAATTTTTCTCCCACTGTCTTCTCTTAGAAGAAACCCTTTCTCTAAAAAGGCAACATGTTTTGAAACAAACACCTTTTGTCTTGAAACATGGTAAAACTGATATCCTATAGTTTCCTCAGGATATCTTACAAACAGACACTTGTCAGATTTAGCTTTAAGCTTATCTGACTGAATCTGCTTCACATAAGCAAGACAACCCCAAACTTTCATATGAGAAAGATAGGGTTTATTTTTAGTCCATATCTCATATGGAGTAACCTCAACTGACTTGGGTGGGACTCTATTTAATACATAAACAGAAGTTTCGAGTACATACCCCCAAAAGGATTTTGATAAATTTGTTAAACCCATCATAGACCTCACCATGTGTAACAAGGTTTAGTTTCTCCTCTCAGCTACACCATTGTAAGGTAGCGTCCACTAGGACAATATTTCATTATCCCTAAGATAATCCAAAAACTTTTGGCTTAAGTATTCACCACCTCGATCTTATTGAAATGATTTAATACTTTTCCTAAGTTGTTCCTCAACTTCATTTTTGAATTCTTTGAACCTTTCAAAGGCTTCATACTTATATCTCATAAAATACATATACCCATATCAAGAATGATCATCGATAGAGGTAATAAAGTATACGAAACCACCTTTGGCATGTATGGGTATCAGACCACATACATTTGTATGTATTAGTTTTGGAAGTTCGCTAGTTCGTTCACCCTTTCCCTTAAAAGGTAACTTAATCATCTTGCCTAATAAGCAAGATTCACATGTGTCATATGATTCATAATTAAATGACCCTAAACTACCATACTTGTTTAGTTTAGACATGTGTCTCTCACTTACATGGCCAACGTGATAGTGCTATAAGTAAGATAATTTCAAATTATCAATTTTTATTCTTTTGTTATTGTTGATATTTGGGATTGGATTAGACATATCCAATATGTATATACCATTGCATATTGTACCCAAAGCATATAAAATTCTATTTAAATAAATTAAACAATCATAGTTATTGAAATTTAAATGGAATCTAGCTTTATTAAGGCTATAAAAGACATTACATTTTTAGTCAAAGTAGGTACATAAAAATAATTGTTCAATTCTAGTACAAGCCTACTAGGGAGTGTCAATATATATATGCCTATAGCTAATGCAGCAACTCTTGCTCTATTGCCCACTCATAGGTCTGACTCTCCCTTGTTGAGTTATCTATTGTTCCTGAGGCCCTTCATGTCAATACAAATGTGTGAACTACCATCGGTATCTAATACCCAAATGTTGTTATCAAAAACAGTATGAATATCAATAACATAAATACCTGAAGTAGATGGGGCATCAGATACCTTCTTCTGCTTCAAGAACTCTAGATAGGCTTTGCAGTTTCTCTTCCAGTGGCCATCCTTGCCACAGTGGAAGTAAGTTCCCTTCGAGGTAGTCTTCTTTGCTTTCCTGACACATCCCTTAGGCCCTGTAAACTTATTCTTCTTTTGGATCTTATTCTTCGAACCAAAACTGTCCACCAACATCACAACCTGGTCCTTACAGACAGATGACTTAACTACCTTAAGCATGTTAACCAGCTCAAGAGTTATATTGGATATATTGTTCATCTGATAATTAAGCACAAATTGTGAGTAACTATTGGTTAAGCCCTTCAGAATTAAGTCAATACTTAATTTATGATCTAAAAGAAAATGTAATGAGGCCAACTGCTCGATTTAGCCATTCATCTTTAGTGCATACTACATTGGAGATGTCCCCTCAATCATCTTGGAGCGAAAGAGCAATCGCGAAGTCTCGAACCTTTAAAACTTTGGTTGCTCATCAAAAAGCTCCCTAAAATGATAGATTATAGTAGGAGAATCCATAGCATCGTGCTATTTTTGCAGTTCTAATTACATAGTGGCTAGTATAATACAACTAGCCATCTTGCTATCATCGAGATGCTTCCTATATGCACTCCGACCATCATCAGAAGCATCAGCAGTAGGGGGATCGAGAAGTGGTTCTTTCAAGACATAACCAAGCTTCTCGAGTCCTGAGCCAGTCAAAGAAGTTTGGTTCAGTCAACTTGTTAGCTTCCATCAATGATCTTAGATTCACATTAGTACTCATGGTGTTGACTCGGGCAATAGCAAGCTATCGTTAAGTAAAGAAAAATTAGAATGTACTTAAATGCATGTTTATAAGGACTTTAATAACATGCATTTTGGCTCCCACTAGTTTCACAAATTCATAACCCTCAATATAAATCCAAGAGAACTCGTAGAGAAATTCTCCTAATGGGTCGATATCCAATATCCCTAAGAATGACCTTAGGTTTACCCAATGAGCCACCTTAGTTCAACTGGTAGGTATTGATCATACCAATTACATCTCCAATGCAACTATCGAATCTAGTGCTATCAACTGTTAATGTGTGCACACTCATTGGGCTATTAACTTTTGACACGTGTACATCTAATGTGTATTACCCAACTTCTCCTCTGTCCATCTTAATCTTAGGTTTGCCCAACAAACCAATGCTTCTAGTTAACACTGACCCTTTAATCTGGAAATTCTATTTCCTTGGTTCGAACATATCTATGTAGAGTTGGCTTGGGTTTGCCCAACAACCCTAACTTTAAAAAGACTCTAGTTTTCGCCACATTAAAGGAAGCCATTAGTATTAATATTCTAAGTGAGGGGTTTGACTAAGGTCTCATCTAACTTAGATGATCTTATATATATGAGTTATATGTATAAGATCATCTAATTTAGATAAGACTTTAGTCTATATGAGTTATATGTATAGATATTATAATTACATGGCATGATATGGACTACCAAATTAAATTGGGCATAAGCCCATAATCATCCATTATGCAAGCCCACACATTCTCCGAACCTTGCATTCTCTAATGCATATATGTAAATGTTGGAGTTATGTAAATATAGTGCCCTGGAAAGCAAGTGTATTTACTT
>JANQAP020794133.1:0-12355 GCA_026874005.2 Erythroxylum coriaceum | reverse complement strand
GATGTTAATGACATTATGAGTGGCTGAGTTATTTGTAGAGATTACTTTTGAACTACTTATTGAACTCCTACTTTGTTTGAATGTTTGATGCTTTTGATGAATGTAAAGCTTATACCTTGCAATATATTAAGAAATTGAGTTGGGTAAATTGTGTATGGCTATACAATGAGAATTGGCACTCTATAGACCTAAATTCATCATGTTAATTGATTAGTTAAAGAGAGATCTTGACTAATTAGTTGATTACCTATAAGATAACTTCATAACTAGTTAAATTGGTGGATTGATTCTATAGATTGAGAGATTGCTTAATCATTTCCATTTAATTTGTCTAGGGACAATTAATTAAACCTTGAGAGAGGGTAGCTAATACATTAGGACATCTTAGGTGAGCACAATTCAATTAACTAGGTAGGAGGGAGATAAGATAGGGAAAAAGTGATCTCTAATAGTTAAATCTTGAATTCCAAATTTCTGGACTTTTGCTTTATCATTTGTTCATTGTTAGTTATTTGATTTAGTTTAATTTTTCAGTTTATATTTATTAAAATTGGTTCTTAAATGAACAACCTGAATTAAGTAGCGTCCAAACACAATCTCTGAGGGATCGATATATGTTCTTTACTATAAGTTACACCTCATATACTTACAGTTTTGAGTGTAAAACTAGTGAATTAGTTTTACAATCAACACACCCAAGTATTTGAAGGTTGTTTATTAGGGCTAAAACTAGAGATACCTGAGAGAAGATCAACTAAATCTTGAGTTGCTACAAAGACATAAGGCTTTCTTTTAGTATTGTTAGTGGATAAAGAAAAGAACTTCGAGAATTTATTGAAGTAAGTTCAGGAAGATTTACAATGAATTGGGATTACTCCACTAAATAAGAGTAAACCATCTGCAAATTCGATGTTGAAAAACTAGAGCTCTTTGTACTTATAATGATATTTAGATTTACAATATTGCTAAATGTTGTGGGATATGAGACTAGTGGGTACTTCAATACATAGAGTAAATAGGTAAGGGAAAAGAGGTCTCCTTGCCCAAGTCCTTTAGCCCTATAAAATACTTATGCTAGCTCACTACTCACAAGGATTTAGAAAGAAGTTAAGGTGATGTAATTTTATATCCATTCAATGAAAAGACTGGGGAAGATAAAGACTTTCAGTTATTTGATTATAAATCTCTAATTAATTAAGTCAAAAGCCTTAAGAAATGAGTCTTCAGTATGCAATTTTTGATTAAAGACTTATTATGATAATACTTGAAGAATTTTAGACTAGGAGAATGTTATATTTCTTATTTGAACAAAGACATTTTGACAGTCTTTAATGATTCTCTTTAGAACCTCTTTTAGCCTTAATGCTAGCATCTTCAAGATATCTTTTTATGTTACATTGCATCATGACATAGGCTTAAAATCTTACAAGGAAACAAGGTTTTCCTTTTTGGGGATAAGATAGACATAGGTCTTATTTAATTCCTTTAGCATTTTCCTATTCTGAAAGTATTCCATAATATCTTTAGTAACTGAATCACCGATGATGCTCTATGTTTTCTAGAAAAAAAAGGCATTAAAATTATTAGGACTTGGAGGATTTTAGGTTGAGGCTAAAAAGAGACGCTTTTATATCAAACTTAGTGAAAGAACTAGTAAGAAATCTTACTTATGTGTGATCTAATAGAGTACAGATGAATTTACTATGCTCCTGCATAAAAGAAGAACAATTGGTTTCTTTGCCAAGAAAATTCTTGAAATAGTTGTAAGTCCAAGCCTTAAGATTCTTTTGATTGCAAATAGAATTCCTCATAAAATTTCATAAAATGTTGGATTTATTATGATTTCTTTATGATAAGATTCATTTGTGAAAGAATTTATTGTTACTATCCCATTTTTTGAGCCAAAGGGATCTTGATTTTAGTTCAAGGAAGGAGTTATAGATATTAAGGTTTTTAAAGTAATTTTCTAAAGCTAGTTTTTCTTGTAACTTGATTTAACTATTAGAGGGTTTTTTTTAATATTCATTACTTATTTCATTAAAAGTATCTTTTTCCACTTTGAAAAATTCCTAAGTGTTGGGGGAAAGTTTATTATCGAGTACCTTCAACTCTTCTTTTATAGCTTTGAGCTTTCTAATAGACTAGTAAGCCTTGCATCCTTCAACTTGCAATTACATTTCCTTTCTAATAGCCTCTTCAAACCCACTAGAAACAATTAGATAATTATTAAACTTTAAGGGAGCTTGATTGGCTTATTTGGTGATATATTGAGGAATTCAATAAAGAAGTGGTAAGAATATATAGAGTTGCTAAATTGAGCTTAGCTAGACTAATTTTGTTTAACCAAATTGAGCTTAACATAACTATGTCCAATTTCATTTTTATAAATCAATCACCACTTTATCTATTATTCCAAGTAAGGAAATGTCCCTAAAATAGTGGAGGTACAATATCTAAGCTCTTTATTCATTTTTTTGATAATTAGTCTCTTGCCTTTTGCCCTATATGTATTCATTATACAATTGAAATCTCCTAAAAAAATCTAATAGATTTGGTTCTAGTGATAGGTGCTTAATTGATTATAAAATTATTCCATAATACATAGTGATTATTAACATGAAATTGCTTAAGATACTTACTTTGATTCATATGTGATTTTAGGCACAATTCGAAAGCAAAGAAGTTAAAGTGAGTCAAAAGAATGATATTTGGGCCATTTTTTGAAGATTAATTTTCACTTGTCTTTATGGAGCAAGAAGAAGAAAATTATAAAACAAAAAGAAGACAAGAAAAATAGAAACACAAATTAATCAAAGTTGTTGTTGTGCATAGACCATGCAAAATGTTTTATGGAATTAAATGAAGACAAAGCAACTGAAAGAAACAACATTAAACGGTAGTAAGATGGAAGCAAAACACGCTAGCAAGTGGATTAAAAAGAGGACATGAACAGTAAAAGGGGGTGAATAGTGAATTGGACAAGAAATTAATTCATTAAATTCAGAATAATAGCACAGAACAGTAGGGAGGCATGACAATAGAGAGGTGATAGAAAGGGTTTCAGTTGGGGACATTCAATGGGGGCTAAAGCATTTCTTAGGATAGATCTATGAAGGCCTAGACATCCTGACGTCAGTTCAGAGGTGACATCGACGCTGACGACCTAGGTTAAATGTATTTTACCAGTTTTATTGTTTCTTTCTCCTATTAGAAATTGATTGTGTTATCCTATGTTAATTGATTTGGGTTTTATGTATGGATAATCGTACTCTCGTTATTGTTTAGTTATTTGTGTATAAACTCATTAGGTATTACGAAAAGATGATTTTAATGCATTCATTGAATCGTTTATTTGCAAACCCATTTCTAGAATCTTAATATAATCTGTATTACAACCTTTCATTTTGTATCACATATCACTTTGATTCATATGTGATTTTAGGCGCAATTCAGAAGCAAAGAAGTTAAAATGAGTCGAAAGTACGATATTTGGGGCATTTTTAGAAGATTAATTTTCACTTGTCTTTATGAAGCAAGAAGAAGAAAATTATAAGGCAAAAAGAAGACAAGAAAAATAAAAACACAAATTAATCAAAGTTGTTGTTGTGCATGGACCATGCAAGACCATGCAACATCTTTTATGGAATTAAATGAAGACAAAACAACTAAAAGAAACAACATAAGACAACAGTAAGATGGAAGCAAAACACGCCAGCATGTGGATTAAAAAGAGGACACGAATAGTAAAAGGGGATGAATAGTAAATTTGACAAGAAATTAAGTCATTTAATACAGAACATTAACGCTGAACAGTAGGGATGTAACACCCCACTCCCATCTGACACATGCATATGCACCCTTCGGTCGCACATGCATATGCTTGACAAAAATGATGTGTTAACTATCTCACTTTCACTTTATAACATGACATCATAATTAAAATCACAAATCACACATTTGCTAACATCCAAAATTTCCTCATTTTAAATCATGACCATAATGTACATTATAATTTTAAGTTCAAAATCATCCATATGTATACAACATCATCCTATGAGCATAAACAGCTCAGTCTACACAGTATGCTATAAACATAAGGAATGCAAAAAAGTTATTAACAAACTATGTCTTCAATGCCTAGCTGACTGACCTTTGAGCCATAACTGTTCCTGAAAGAACTCTTTGGTACATCAGCCTCTACTATCTTTAGCTGATAATACCCATATCTCAAATCGAGCTTAGTGAACACTTGAGCTCCCTGCAATTGATCAAATAAGTCAACAATTCTAGGCAATGGGTATTTGTTCTTCACTGTAACCCGACTGAGTTGCCTATAGTCAATGCACAACCTCAAAGTGCCATCTTTCTTCTTTACAAATAACACTGGAGCTCCCCAGGGTGAAACAATGGGTCTAATGAATCCCTTCTTAAGCAGTTCCCGCAACTGAATCTTAAACTCCTTTAGTTCCACAAGTGCCATCCTATATGGAGGAATGGATATAGGAGAAGCACCTGGAACTAAGTCAATCGTGAACTCCGTTTCCCGATCTGGAGGAAAACTAGGTAATTTAGTGGGAAACACGTCCAGGAATTCCTTAACCATAGGAATATCTTGTACACTCTGCTCAACTCGAGTATCAATCAAGTGGGCCAAATAAGACTCACATCCACCATACATTAGCTTCAAAGCACTGACAAATGAGATCAGTCTGGCTGGCACTGCTTGGCTAATACCTCTAAACACTACTCTCGGTTGATTAGGAGACTCTAAAATTACTTCCTTCGTATAGCAGTTCATGATGGCCCTATGAGCAGTGAGTCAATCCATGCCTAAAATAATATCGATCTCCTTTAACTGTAATACAATCAAGTCTGCTTGTAACTCTACTTGATCAATTCGAATCAAACACTTTTTGCAGACCTCCCCAATCATGGTGGTACTACTTGTTGGTGTACTTACCTCTAATCTCAATAAATCTCTATCACAATGCAATCTAGATGCCATATGCGGTGTGATAAATGAATGTGTAGATCCAAGATCTAGCAATGCATAAACCTCAAAAGTAAATAGTGATAACACACTTGCAACAACATCTGGAGACTCTTGAGCCTCCTGCCTCGTCATAGCATATACTGTGGCCTGAAACTATGGTTGATTGCTTCACACCTTAGTCCTCCTAGTAATATTCCCAAAACTCATCCTGCCTCTGCAACGGCCTCTCTCTCCAGTCCCACTGGCTCAGCTCTGCTGAACAGTGGGTTCTATTGCCGTACTTCCTCTCCCCCCATACTGTGCTCCAGACATCACAGAACAATCCTTAATCCAATGATCAAGTGAGCTGCACCAAAGACAAGCTCCTGTTAACCTCCAGCATTCACTACTGTGCTTATTCCCATAATGTTCACAAGCTGACAACTAACCCGATACTGTACCTCTGTTATTCCTAGACTGTACAAAACTACTTCTCTGTCTAAATCCTGACTGTTTAGATCCAGTCGGTGGCCTGAAAGTTCGGTTCTGACGCTTACTAAATCTTCTACCAAAATCTCCCTGAGAATCACTGGGCCTCTTCTGTCTTGACTTTGATCTGTGCTCAGTTTGACTATCTTTCAACAATTGTTCAATACGAATCGAGGTAGCTTGTAATTTTATAAAATTACCCAAACTAGAAATAGTTAACCTCAACTGGATGTCCATATTCAAGCCGTCCTTAAACCTCCTGCACTTGTCTTCCTCAGTAGGAACCAAGGTAGTGGCATAACCCATCAGTTCATTAAATTTCACTTTATACTCTGCTACAGTCAAATTGCCTTATTTCAAATCCATAAACTCTTTCTTCTTTCTATCCATGTAGATCTTGGGCATATAGTTTTCCTTAAAGACTCTCAGGAAGTCTTCCCATCTCAAACTACAAGGCCTGATGGTAATACCGGGAACATTTTTCCACCACTGGTAAGCTGGGCCTTATAGTAGAGATATAGCATAGTCGAACCTCTCATCTGACTCACAGTCCACTTGATCAAGAACCCTCTTAGTTCTTTCTAACCATCCATCAGCCTCTGTAGGGTCTGTGCTTTCGTGGAAGTCCACCGTCCCCTACTTTCGTAGTTTATTAGACCTCCTTTCCCTTCTCTTGGAAATCCATGGAGGCAGTCTCTCTGGTCGAGATATTGATAATTCTCTACTAGCTTTTTCTGATCCTAGGTTAGCTGAGTCTTCCATTTGATTGCCTACGTCTGATAACCTATAACACATAATAACTTCACTTATCATCCAAAGTTTTCACAACATTTTATGCCTAACAGTACTACATATCCCTATGGATGCCAACCATGCTTTGATACCACCAACTGTAACACCCCACTCCCATCTGACACATGCATGTGCACCGTTCAGCCACACATACACATTCTTGATAAAAATGACGTGTTAACTATCTCACTTTCACTTTATGACATGGCATCATAATTAAAATCACAAATCACATATTTGGTAACATCCAAAATTTCCTCATTTTATGTCATAACCATAATGTACATTGTAACTTTAAGTTCAACATCATCCATTTATATACAACATCATCCTATGAGCATAAATAGCTCAGTTTACACAGTATGCTGCAAACATAAGGAATGCAAAAAAGTTATTAACAAACTATGTCTTCAATGCCCAGCTGACCGACCTTTGAGCCATAGTTATTCGTCAAAGTTGCACAAAATATGCTTCTATGGAGTTTTAGAAGATAGTTCATCTCACCCTCGATCTTGAAATTAACAACGGTGTAATTTTGATAAGTTTTGTGAACTCAGTAGAGTATCCATCCTCGATGGTTCACTCATGTTATAAAACACAATCAATTAGAAACATATTGTCACACAGTTCGATTTAACTTGATTAGCACCAAGTTCTATCACAAACAAATTGAAATTTTAGACAAACAATTAAATCAAATTATCACTTCATTACACTTGAATAAAAACACAGTGGTTTAATACCATGAATGTAAACATATAACATTTTTACAGCTTTACAAATCATTCAATGAATTCAAATCACATGTAAATGCTATATGTATGACACTCACATTTGTTTTTACATAGTTGTGATTGGGTGCTTTCTCAGTACCCCATATCCCGAGGTTCATTGATCACAGTGAGCATTAGGCTCTATATGTTTGAACGTTAAGCTCTTTTTAGCAGCAGTCTCAGTCAGTAGCATCACCAGTCACAACTGCCTTTATATTACATGTATTGAAATGAAATGCATGCCACAAATCATTTATATACAATCAATCACTTTCATTCACATTATCTCAGTCAATACAATCAGTCATAACATTCAGTCACTTTTAGTTGAGAATCATTTGGGCAGTCTCATTCACATACAAGTAGCACTTCCAATAATATTCAAATGCATCAAATGCCTCAGACAAGTATTGTCCAGAATTTAGTACACAATTAGTACATATACATAATATATCAAATTCAATTCAGTAATTATCAGATCAAATTAAAGTGAGACCATCTTAGGCTACTCACAATTGCTCCTTTAAGCCTATCACCATGACGTTCCGACAATATTTGGAAGTGGTCGCGCTACTTGCTCTCTCATATACGTTAAAACAATTTCACATTACTGTACTGCTTATGTAACAAGGTAAACATATATATATCGAAAGGTATCATATATCATGCATGTCCAATGGCAAATTCTCAGGTATATTTCTTTAACAAATTGATGTACATATCAATTGTAATCCAATTGTGCCAAAATTCACACACTAAATCACTATTCCAGCTTTTGCTAGAAGCACCTCATTTAGGTCAACTTTGCATAAGCAATACGATCACGAAAATTATGTATTTATGTAACACTTTCTTTTAGATAATTGTTCCTCTATGTCTTAAGTTTCTAATGATACTAAGATCATGTAATTTGGTTTATTATTCTATGGATTATGTTCAAAATACCACAGACTGTGTACATTTGAAATTTTGGCTAGAGCATGATCATGCAGTCAAGTTGTATAATCCATATCTCTCAATTCCAATATCCAAAAATTACAAACTTTATACCCATTTAAAGCTAAGAGAATAAGATACAATTTAGATTAATATAACTTAGTCTAATTCAGCTTACATCAATACAGTTTATTCAATAACAATAGGATGTGATTTCTGTCACTAGTAGTACTAGAGCTTAAGCCAAGACTTAATTTCATGCCAAATTTTGAAATTCTTAAAGATAAAAATAAAATTCTAATTCTTTAATAAAGTTGTATAAATATGTCTCTATTTTAGTCTGAATCAAGAATCAATCCATTTAGAAATCTACAGATCAAGATATAATCAAAATACCGAAGCATGTTCAACAAAAAATTCTCCAGTTCATAACATTCCAGCACATTTCCTCACTTTCATCCAACCAATATTTTTCAAATCAATTCAGATGGCTCTAAATTTTTATGGAGAGAAATAAAAAATGTCTTAGGAGTCTATTGGTTCAAGTTTCAAGTCATTTGGAGGTTGGATGAAAACGTTATAACCAAAGGAATCAAAGTTGTTCAGTAAAAATACTCTAGTTCATATTCAGACTTCAAAAACTAAAACCGTTCACGTAAACCACTACCTTCTTCTTCCTCTTTTCTACTTAATCCATTATTTCTGTCCACCATCTCTAACTTACATTCTCTGTATTTCTACTCCCTTTACAAGTCAACTTACTCTAAAAACAACCTAAGATTCAAGATTAAATTCAAACATCAAAAACAAAACTCATTTACGGACATCACCATTTTTTCTACTTTTTCTCACTGCTGCAACTTTTCTCTTACTACTGCAACTGTTTTTATGTATTTATAATCAATAACAATCCAAAATCTAAAACAAAACCTATAGCCATACGATTCTACATCACATTTTTCTGCTATTGTTTTAGTTAAACTCAAATAATCACAAACACCAATAACAGATTATCATCCATGGCTATCACCATTTCTAACTTTCTCTCACCGCTGTGTTTTTTTTTAATGCTTAAGAACAATCCTAAACAGAACCTATATCATGCATGCATTCATTTACAAACCTTAAACCATTATTAAACAATCATTTTCGGTACCCATAAAACTCAGAACATGACTTACTTGATTCAATGAAATTCCAGCTCAAAAATTCCAGATTTTCTCCTCCTCTGAAGAAAAAAAACATCAACTCAAATTTATACTCATCTTCAGCTAGTTCTCCAGCAGTTGAGAGTTAGAAACCAAATACACAAACATGCATAACAGGTAGTTTCGGTGATGGATGAAAAGAACAAAGAAAAGAGTTTTAGTTGGTGTTTTTGGTGGTGAAGAAGAAGTGTGAGCTGCAGAAGTTTTCTCTCCAAACTAGATGATTGTGTGGATGGATAACTTAATGACACATGGCACCCACGCATGTGAGCCATGTGTCGCCATCCCATTTATCTCTTTCTTTTGTCCAAAATACCCCAAAATTTTGAAAATTCTCTAAAATTTACCAAAATTTTCAAAATAATAATGATACTCTCCAAATAAATTTTCAACACAAATAATCCACAATTCACATTTTTAATTGCATTTACAAATCAATTATACCCAAAAAATGTCAATGAAAGCATGTACAATTATTTTTTTATTTTTATTTTTTTATCAGAAATAAATATTCATATGTGTGTGAATATACCTTGATGCATGAGTATGAAATGCACTTCGAATTTCTCACTGTACTCTCAATTCACTATTTTGGGGTCTAGCCCTAAACATGGGATATCACAAGGGAGGTATGATAATAGAGAGGTGATAAAAGGGGTATCAATTGGGGACATTCAATGGGGGCTAAAGCATTTCTTAGGATAGGTCCATGAAGGGCTAGACATCCTGACGTCAGTTAAAACACGACATCGTTGCCGACGACCTGAGTTAAGTATATTTCACTATTTTTATTGTTTCTTTCTCCCATTAGAAATTGATTGTGTTATCATATGTTAACTGAATTGGGTTTTGTGTATTGATAATCATACTCTTGTTATTGTTTGGTTATTTACGTATAAACCCATTGGGTATTGCAAAAAGATGATTTTAATGCATTCATTGAATCTTTTATTTACAAACCCATTGCTAGAATATTGATATAATCTATATTACAACCTTTCTTTTTGTATCACATATCACTTTGATTCATATGTGATTTTAGGCACAATTCAGAAGCAAAGAAGTTAAAGTGAGTCAAAAGCATAATATTTGGGCCATTTTTCAATGATTAAATTTCACTTGTCTTTATTGAGCAAGAAGAAGAAAATTATAAGACAAAAAGAAGACAAGAAAAATAAAAACACAAATTAATCAAAGTTGTCGTTGTGCATGGACCATGCAAGCCCATGCAACGTGTTTTATAGAATTAAATGAAGACAAAGCAATCGAAAGAAACAACATGAAACGACAGTAAGATGAAAGCAAAACGGGCCAGCAGGTGGATTAAAAAGAGGACACGAACAGTAAAAAAAGGTGAATGGTGAATTGGACAAGAAATTAATTCATTTAATATAGAACAATAGCATAGAACAGTATGGAGGCACGACAGTAGAGAGGTGATAGAGGGGGTTTCAATTGGGGACATTCAATGGGGCTAAAGCATTTCTTAGGATAGATGCATGAAGGGCTAGATGTCTCGACATCAGTTCAGAGGTGACATCGACACCAACGACCTGAGTTAAGTGTATTTCACTGTTTTTGTTGTTTCTTTCTCCCACTAGAAATTGATTGTGTTATCCTAAGTTAATTGATTTAGGTTTTGCATATGGATAATCGTACTCTCGTTATTGTTTGGTTATTTGTGTATGAACCCATTGGGTATTGCAAAAAGATGATTTTAATGTGTTCATTGAATCATTTATTTACAAACCCATTGCTAGAATTTTGATATAATCCGTATTACCGCCTTTCTTTTTGTATCTCATATCACTTTGATTCATATGTGATTTTTGGCACAATTCGGTATCAGATAAGTTAAAGTGAGTCGAAAGCATGATATTTGGACCATTTTTTAAAGATTAATTTTCATTTGTCTTTATCGAGCAAGAAGAAGAAAATTATAAGACAAAAAGAAGATAAGAAAAATAGAAACATAAATTAATCAAAGTTGTTATTGTTGATAGACCATGCAAGCCCATGCAACGTGTTTTATGGAATTAAAAGAAGACAAAGCAACTGAAAGAAATAGCATGAAATGAAAGTAAGATGGAAGCAAAACGTGCCAGCTGGCAGATTAAAAAAAGAAATCAAAATGCATCCACAAGACATGCAGTGTAGAAGCATAAAATGACGCAGCAACAGGTTGGGATGTTAAAACCAAAATGATGAAACATATAAGGAGGAGCAAGCATATCAAAATGCATACAGCATCTGCATTCAATGTAAATGTTTGCATTAAACGCAGCGTTAAAAAGAGGACACGTATAGTAAAAGGGGGCATGAATAGTGAATTGGAGTAGAAATTAATTCACTAAATACAGAATAGTAGGGAGGAGCAACAATAGAGAGCCAATATAAGGGGTTTTTGTTGGGTACATTCAATGGGGTTGAAACATTTTCTTAGGATAGACCAATGAAGGGCTACATGTGTTGGAATTGGTTCAGAGGTGCCATCGATGCTGATGACCCGGGTTAAATGTGTTTCACTATTTTTATTGTTTCTTTCTCTCATTAGAACTTGATTGTGTTATCCTATGTTAATTGATTTGGGTTTTGTGTATGGATAATCATACTCTCGTTATTGTTTGGTTATTTGTGTATGAACCTATTGGGTATTGTGAAAAGATGATTTTCATGCGTTCATTGAATCGTTTATTTGCAAATCTATTGCTAGAATTTTGATATAATCCGTAATTGTAATGTTGAAATTCATGTGTAGTGACTAATGATTCGTAATCATTAGGGATAACATAACCTAGGTTAAATGGTCCATCATGTGCGGTTGTTGCCTTGATTAATTTATTTTCCTAATTCATAATACTACTGCATAATTAAATCTAGAGATCGTATCCAAGGTTATTCAGTGGTTGTATCTTGATTAAACATTACCTAAGGGAAAAATCGGGTTAATTGTTAACCTATGATTAATAGTTGCTAGGGAAGGTTTAAGAACAAAAAACAATGAAATATGTTTAATTAGGGTGTAGATTGAGATTGAACTAAAGAATCGGGTCCCTACCAAATTCCCCACTTTTATTATTTTTTACATGTTTTCTTTAATTTGTTTTTATTAGTCTAGTTTCATTTTATTTTCTTCTTTCTAAAACCAAAACAAACCCCCCGCCCCCATTAAACCTATGCATCAG
>JANQAP020794124.1:0-12356 GCA_026874005.2 Erythroxylum coriaceum | reverse complement strand
TCTTAAGTCTCACAAAAATGCAGCTTAGCTCTCAATTCTCTTCTTTTACCAACTCTTATCCGAAGCCTCTCTTCTCTTCTTCTGTTTTTACTTCCATTCACGCTACCTTCTGCCAAGAAGATAAGTCCACCATGCCTTTCCCAAAAGTCCACTTTACCCTTGGCACTTAAGCTATATACCGAAAATACCCTCAATTTTCTCTTATGCATTTATTCCATAAGCTACTTTGCATAAGTTAATGCAGAAAATTTTCATGGGGCCGACATGAATGTTTGGTAATTGTTATTAAAATGAGTTTAAAGCTAAAGGAAAGGAGTAGTGTGGTGTCTTGAAATGTGGTAAATTAGGGTGATAGTTTAGAAGTGAAATGAAGATGATAATGGAGTAAAAAGTGTAAAGAAAGTTGATGATGAATGTTCTATTTTTGGTGTTCATGATCAAACATAAATTATGATTTGTTTATGATGGATATTGAGATGAAATAGAGGTCAGAATAAAGAGGAAATAATGAGGAATTAAGCTAGAAATGATAGACTAAGCATAAGATGGTTTGGTTGTAACATATGAGAGTTAAAAATCTAGAAATTTACGGATAACAAAACCCACAATCGTGGTAATGTCCCCATGATCGTGGGAATCAAAAAGAAGGCAAAAATGTGTTCTATTGATGAATCCCACAATCGTGTGAGATGTTATCTTTTATGTGATGGTTGAAACAATAAGTGGTTACGTGCTTTCCTATGATGAATTTAGGCTTGAATTAAGCTTGAAATGGACTTAGTTTGATGATGAAATAAGTGATAAAATGTGTGAAATATTTAGAGTAACAAATGAGGTTATAGCATAATGAATGAATTATTGGTATCAAAGTACCAAAATTGGAAAATTATGAGTATAATGTGAATAAAGGTGTTCATATGAATGTTAATATGATTCAAAGAAGATAAGAAATACTTATTGAGTAAGAATGAATGAGAAATTGAGTATTATGAGATCTTATAATGCTAGAGAAAGGATTAGAGAGAATGTATGTGATAGATATGTGGTTGATGATATTAGAATAACCAAGTTCTTTAAGCTATAAACCTAGGTGCAATCTTGATATGCAAAAATAATGTTGTTTAAATGATTAAGAGATGTGATTAAAGAAACATACCCAGAATAGTCAAATTGAGCATGCATTATACATTACACATATAAATATGTGTACAATTGAATATCTATGTGATTGTGCAAATTAGTAATGTTTGTACAATATGTGTATTTCATGAAGTTGATACACATGATTGAACGTCAGCATCCAGACGTTTCTGGATAATGGAAGCAAATGCTAATCTAGAGCGTACTGTAAGTCGACCTAAATGGTCTTACATTAATTGATTATTCTGTTCCAAATTTCTGTATTGAATTCATAATGATGTGAATGTGATTGAAAAAATGCAGGACATTAATAATTTGAGGAGTTTGATAAATATGACTATATTAGAAGTGCTTCATTGAATGTGAATGAGCAAGGAATAAGTAATTCTCAACATATTTGTTGAATGTCAGACTTAGGTCTGATGATATGTGAAAGTGAATGTGTAAAGTGAAATAAAGTGACTGATTGAAATTATGTGAATAAGTGCTTTCCATTACATGAACGCATGATCACATAAAGGTAAAGCTTAGAAAGTGATTAAGAGCCAAAAGGTCACTATATATAATGAGCCTGGTATCCTTATCGGATATGGGACAGTTACCAATGAGCCCGATATCCATAATAGATACAGGACAGTTATAGGCACTCGTTCACAACAACGTAATAATTGAAAGTGACTCTCATGAGTATTACATATACATTTGATGTGTATATTTTAAATATTGTTTGAACTATTCTAAACGTGAAATGTGAATTAAGTGAACAGAGTGATATTTGATTCAACATGTCGATTAGTGAAATGATATGAATTATATGATTACATGAATTATTGTGTTATGTGATATGAGTGAGCTATTGAGGATGGTCCAGTCTCAGAGGAGATATCCAGTTAGACAAACTAGAGTATAGCTGCTGCATTCAGACAAGAGATAGAGGTCGGGATTAGTTCACTTCTACATATGTGTTCCAACATTTTAGTTAAAGAGTGTATCGCAAACACTATCCAATGTGTATGTGAAATTTTGGTTATGTAAGGACTTTATGACTGGAAGTGCTTTATAATTGTAAATGGCCCAAATGATTACTGGAATTTTAATGATTGTTTATTGTTTGTAACATTTGTGATGGAAAAATGTTTATGAATAAAATGGGCTGAGAATGATTCTTTGTTTTCTGAAAATGCTTGTGATGGGTGAAAATTTTATAATGAGTTTGACTGACTATCCTAGCATGCCACCCTTGTAAAGTATGTTCTCGAATGCCAATGGTAGGTTCTGGAATATTCCCTATGAGAGTGTGGTGCTACAGAGTTGGTATCAGAGCCTAGGTTTAGAATCTTACATGGGCATTTTTTTCAAGGTATGTATCAAGGTACATGCATTTTACACATGTGATAGTATGCAGTGGCAACTGATCCCCAGTCTGAGTCACATTTACATGAGTCACATGCATGAACATTCGTTAAAAGTTGAACTGTTAAAAACAATAAGAAGAATGATGATCTATTAAAGTGTAAGAAAATGAGGGTTTATGGATATCTAGGAATAAGAAATAACACATGGTTTGATATGATAGACAAAGATTCAGTGTATTTGTGTTTGTGATTGTGTCGTCGAATATGATATCAATATTGTATTGTGGATATATATCCTTGGATGTGATATAGATGTGAATACATTGTCATGCATTGATTGAAGAAAAGCAGAGATATAGATAGAAATGATGAGATTTAAAGTGTACAAGTGAAGTGAAGTGAAAAAAAAAATTTACTATGATATTGAGAGGTAGAACTTGAAATTGAAATGAATGTTTAATTAATGTGAAATGAGTTATGATTTAGCATAAGAATACGTTAGTGGAATTGAGATTGAAATGTCATGATGATTATGCATCTATAATTTTTAATTGATTAACAACGTACATGTGTAAGATGATAAATGATGATTGGAAGATGAAATAAATGACAGTGATATATATAGAAGTCCTCAAGGTTAAATTGATTTGTTATTGTGAGTGCATATCCAATAATGTGATTACCTTGAAGAAAAATGTTATCAAGCGCATATGTATTATATACTTGGAGATGGCATAGGAAGTGATCTATGATATATTAAATGTTCTTAAGTCTTAGTCCCTAAGTTAAACTTATGAGATGACTCAAAGTAATGCAGGAAAGCATTTTTAATGATCAATTGGGGATAGATTAAGAGTGTAAATGATATTGCTATATGTGATGAATTCAAGGAGAAAGGAAGCAGGGCACAATCGTAGCATAGTCCCCACGATCATGGCCAAGATTATTTGGTTTTATCATGATCGTGGCAAAGTCCCCATGATCATAGCCAGCTCCATGAGTTTTTATCATGATCGTGGGAAGGTTCACCACAATCATAGGCAGGCACAAAGAGAGAAATGTTGTCCAGAATCAATTGACATTAAAGTATCATTGGTGTGCGATATTAATTGGTGACGTTTCGAAAATACATCCCTAGATAAGATGTAATGATCTTAATGGTTTATACCATAGTATAATAGTAAATGAATATGTTTACTGCTTAACTAAGCTTTATTATGAAGAATATTATGATAATGTAAGATATGATAGAAATTGATCCTATTGAGATATTATGAATAGTTAAAAGTTGACCTTATTGAGGTATTATGAATGGTTATAAAGTGATGATGACTGATAAAGAATATGTAAAGAGTACAGACGATTGAGGAGAGAAATCTTCTTTTGATAGAGACTTTCACTGAATGATATCATGTAAGTCAAATGTTCCATTTCTAGAAATGAATAAATATTAAACAAATTAGAAGTGAATATTAGAGTCCCATTTCTAACTGAGACTCAAGTATAAGAAGTTGAATATGCTACAGAGAGTACATGTATCTTCTTGATGAAAGATAAACCATTTACATTATTAGGTTCATGAAATCAGGATGATATTATTGTTATTGTTAAAGGAACTTGGGTCTACAATGTACTCGATATTCGTATATTCAGAATGTACAAGTTAAGTTTGATGTGTGTGTTCAGAAAATTGAGGCTTGTAAATGAATTGAAATGTGTGGAGAAATTAGTAAGAATGAACAAACATTAAAATAAGTCGATAAGAAATCAGTGGAAATCAAATGAATGGAGAAAATCAATCGAGAAAAGAAGTCAATTGGGAGACTGAGAAAACATGAGATATCATTACCTCATCTAAAGAATTAGTTACTTAAGAATTTTAAGAATTAGTTATGGGCATTTTGAGTTAATTGTGATACCTATTTGGGTTAACAGATGCCCTCAGCAGTATTCATGGAATTAATGACTAAAATGTTCCAACCTTACTTGGATCAATTAGTGACTGTGATCATAGATGACATATTGAATGTATTTGAAAAGTAGAGAAGAATAATTGAACAGTTGAGGTTAGTCTTACATGTCATAAGGAAGAAACAATTATATTCCAAATTCAGTAAAAGTGAATCTTGGCTTGATCAAGTTGTATGTTGGGTTATATAGTATCTAAACAAGGCATATTGACAGACCCAAAGAAAGTAAAGGTAATGATGAAGTGAGAAACTTCGAGGAATATATATGAGATGCAGAGTTTTCTAAAATTAGCTGGATATTGGATACTACCAGAGGTTATCAAGGGGTTTTATAGATATCAGCCCCTTTGACAAAACTTTTAAGGAAGAACATGTCGTTCAAATGGACTAATAAATGTAAAAAGAGTTTTGAGGAACTAAAACATCGACTAATTATAACACCAGTGTTAGCTATTCCATTTAGATTTAGAGATTATGTAGTATATAGTGATGTTTCACATCAGAAAATTAGGATGTATTCCGATACAGCATAGAAAAGTGATTACATATACATCAAGACAATTAAGGTCTCATAAGTTAATTATTTGGTATATGATCTATAACTTTCTTCAATAATGATTGTTTTGAAAATTTTGGAGACATTATATGTAGGGTAGAACATTTTGGATTTATATAGATCATTAAATTTTGAGGTAATTATTGAGTCCGAAATAATTAATTATGAGTTAGAGACAATGGATAAAATTACTTGAAGATTATGATTGTACAAATGAGTATTATTCAGTAAAGCTAGTGATTTATCTGATGCATTAAACAAAAAACCCAATTGGAAAATAGCACAAATTTAGATATTGAGGTTACCAAAACTAATGCAATAAAGAGCATAGAATGATTGAGTTAAATTTGGGGCAAAATGAAGTATGATTAGCTATATTGAAATCAAGACTAGTTTTGCATGAAAGGATTAAAAAGGCTCAAAGTGAGGATTCAGAATTTGCAAATCTTATTAAGAAATTGAAAATGAATCCGAATTTTGAGTTTAAATAGGAAAAATGATACTTCGTGATTGAAGTATGGAGTATGTGTACCTAATGTAGATGATTTGAGAAAAGAGATTTTAGATAAAGTACCTATAGCGGTCTGTGCTATACGTCCTAGTCGTCAAATGCTGAAATAATATTTAGTAGCCGAGGATGAAGAAGCAAGTGGCTGAATGTATGACTGAATGTTTGATTTGCCAATAGTCTTAACTGTTGGAGATATACTTGGAGCTTATATTTTGGTGTTCCTAGGAACATGGGATCGATATACAACTCTGATTGAATTTTATTATGACAATCGTTATCACAGTGGTATCGGTAGGACATCGTATGAGGCATTATATGACAGAAAGAGTTGTCTACCTTTATATTGGGATGAAGAACACCCAAGAATGGTTGAAGGCCAGAATTGATTCAAGATAGTATTGATAAGTGAAATGAATCTGTAGTAGAAATTAAGTGACTCAAGATAGACAGAAGTTCGATAAAAAGGGTAAATTAAGCCCGAAATATATTAGTCCATATGAAGTTATTGAGAAAATAGGACCATTCACTTATGAGTTAGCCTGACCAACAAAAGATGTCTCAGATTCATAATGTAATATATGTGATTAGGCTTAGGAGATATCGGTACTATTCGATATATGTGTTATCGACATAGGAAATGAAACTTGCGAGTAATATAAGAAATATTGAGGAACCAGTTAAGATAGTGAGGTATCTGAATAAGCAATTGAAAAACCAAGTGATTCCATCAGTTATAGTCCTTTGGAAGAAATCATTCGAGTGGAAAAGTTACATGGGAAATAGAGGAGCATATGAGGAAATAATATCCCTGCCTTTTTGAATAATCAGATATGAATTTGGAGGATGAAATTTATTAAAGGGGAGAATTGTAACATCCCATTCCCATAATAAGGGCTAGAACCCTAAATTTCTGTAAATGAGAAAAAACAATAAGAGATTAGAAAAATGCATTTCATACTCATGCACAATACAAGCATACACACATGTGAATTTGATTATTTTTCACACATTAATGACTGTTCATGCACTTATTTGACATTTTCCAGTTATAAATAATTCTAATGTGATTATGATGTGAATAGTGAATAAGTTGTGCTGGAAATTGGTTTGATGAACTATATTATTGATTTAGAATTTTTGGTGAAAATTGGGGAAATTTCTGAAATTATATGTAGCACCCCACTCTCATAGGGCATATTCTCAAACATGCCGTCAGTATTCAAAAACATACACCACGAGGGTGGCATGCTAGGAAAGTCAGTCAATCAAACTCATTGAAAATTTTTCTCTCACGCATCACACGCATTTTTAGAAAAATTTATAATCACTTCGGTCCATTTTATTCATAAACAATTTCAATCTCAAGTGTTACAAACAATAAACGTATCATCAGAATTCCATTAATCATTTAGGCCTATTACAAAATACAAAATACTTCAAGTAATAAAGTCCTTACAAAACCAAAATTTTCAAATACACTTTGTATAGTATTTGCGAATACACTCTTTAATAATAGAATGCTGGAACATATATGTAAAAGTGAACTAATCCTGACCTCAAACTCTTTTCCAAAGGCAGTGGTTATACTCCAATGGATCTAACTGGGTATCCTCTGAACTTGAAAAACAACATTGCAATTTTGTTGAGTTCTGCGAACTCAGTGAGTGGACCATCTTCAATGGCTCACTCATATCACATAACGCAGATAATTCACAGTTCACATTCAATTTGCAGATAAGTATTAACACATATAACACATCACTTCATGAATTCATCATCTAGCATCAAATACATTTTATTTGCTTATCTCACATTTCACATTCAGGATAATTCAAACAGTACAATTCAATCATTTAAACATACATATTAAATGTATATGCAATGCTCATCAGACTCATTTTCAATTGTTACGTTATTGTGACCGAGTGCCTGTAACTGTCCCGTATCCATTGTGGATAATGAGCTCATTAATAACTATCCTGTATCTGTTGGAGATATTGGGCTCATTATACATAGTGAGCCTTTGGCTCTTAAGCACTTTCTAAACTTTAAGCTCTTTTTTGGTGACTACTCCAGTCACAACTACCTTTATCTGATCATGTATTCATGTAATAAAATGCATCAAATCACATAATTTCAACAGTCACTTTATTTCACTTTACACATTCACTTTCACATATCATCAGACCTAAGTCCGACATTCAACAAATATGTTAAGAATCACTTATTCTTTCCTCATTCATATTTAATGAAGCACTTCTAATATGTTCACATTTATCAAACTCGTCGAACTATTAATGTTCGGAATTATCACAATCACATTCACGTTAATAATAATGTAATACCGAAATTTAAACAGAGAATTAATTATAGTAAGACCATCTAGGTTGACTTATAGTATACTCTAGATTAGCATTTACTTCCATGATCCGAAAACGTCTGGACACTGTAGTTCAATCCTGTGTATCAACTTCATGCAATAAACACATTGTACACACATTACTAATTACACATTCACATAAATATTCAATTGTACACATATATATATGTGTAATGTATAATGCATGCTCAATTTGACTATTCCGGGTATGTTTATTTAATCACATCCTTTGATCATTTAAACAATATCATTTTTGAATATCAAGATTGCACCTAGGTTTATAGCTTAAAGAACTTGGTCATTCTAATATCATCTACCACAGGCACACCCTCCAATCCTTTCTCTAGCATTATAAGATCTCATAATATTCAATTTCTCATTCATTCATACTCAATACACATTTCTCATCTTCTTTGAATCATACTAACATTCATATGAACACCTTCATTCCCATTATAGTCATAATTTTCTAGATTTTGGTACTTTGATACTAATAATTCATTCACTTTGCTATAACGTCATTTGTTACTCTAAACATTTCACACATTTAATCACTTATTTCATCATTAAACTAAGTGCATTTCAAGCCTAATTGCATCATAGGAAAGTACCTAACCATTTGTTGTTTTCAACCATCACAAAAAAATAACATCTCATAGTTAGACAATTCCCACGATCGTGGAGGCCATCCCAAGATTGTGGGATTCATCAACAGATCACATTTTGCCTTCCTTTTAATTTCCACAATTGTGGGAACATTCCCACGATCGTGGGTTTTGTTATCTGAAAATCTCCAACTCTTTTCTTCATGATTTCCATATTTTAAACTCTTATATGTTATAACTAAACCATCTTATGCTATATTAATCATTTCTACTTCCTTTCCTCTTCATTCTTACCTCATCTCTATCTCAATATCATTCTTAAACAAATCGTAATCTATGTTTGATCATAAACACAAAAATAGAATATTAATGTACATATACATTCATAAATTTTTCTGCACACTTTTAACTCCACTATGACATTCACTTTATTTCTAAACTTTCATCCTAGTCCTTCTTATTTCAAGATGCTACATTATTCTTTTCTTTGGCCTCAAAGCTCAATTTATATCCACACAAACAACTTATAATTTATGGCTTTCATATATCTAAAACATATCATTCCTTCTTTAAAATATTTGCACTCTTTCTAAACACAAAACTGGGTCATATACTCATCTCTTTATTTATCAATTATCAATTCTCATTCAAACACCAATTTCATTTTTACTCGTCCATAAAATAATAAATAGTCTATTATTTATCATTTATATGTAAAACAGAACATTTATGTATATTAAGGTCTTCATTATCATATCATCACTCTTCATTACCATTTAATCTATCAATCCTCCCTTAAAACAACTAATGAATTCCATTAATACATTAAAATAGAACATAATCCTCCCTTAAAACAACTCATGAATGCCATTAATACATTAAAATAGAATATACACCTATTTATTTCAACACCAACATTACACATATTTCAACTCCTCTATCATGATCATTTACCACTAAACTATCATCATATATGCTTCATTTAACAAAGTCATTAAGATTAATAATAATACACTTACCTGTTTTAGCTCAAAGCCTTTCTCAATCATCAAGTAACTCTAGCTCCAGGCATACACGATCTTCACAATTAAGGTTAAATATGCTAGGTTTTTATCAACGTGAAGAGGACAACAAGTTGTTGTATAGATAAGATGAAGGAAATAAAAACTCAAGATCGTGGTTTGACCTAACTCTCCACATATTACAAGATCATCATCTCATTAAAGAGAAATAGGTTAGGTTCTTATCCATGAAGAAGATAACATGATCTTAAAGAAACAAAGATCTTGAAGTAGTTAAAGAGGAGGATGACAGCAACTCAACATAAGGAGGGTGAGAGTGAGAGTGTCGTAGCTTGAGAGAATAAAGAAGAAGAAGAGAAAAAGTAAATATGTATTAACCAAATGAAAGACAAAAGGATGGTCTTTCAAATGAAAATATTATGGATGGGTATGTGGCAAGGCAAATGACACTGGTCACTTGCCATATGTCATCACCTTATGGTTCCCAATGGTCCTCTTTAATAACTAGTCCATTTGTCTCTAATTTCTAATCCAATTGTCTTCTAATTTTCTATGACACTTATCATGAAATCTTAATGTCACTTATCAAAAATTTCTACTGCAATTTGACATTTATTTCTACTACTATTTATCAGTTATCTTACCACTTGAGATTTTTCCTAGTCCAAACTTAGTCATAAATATCAGAAATTCCCTAAATTTCCACCAATAATTATAAATCAATAATATAATTCACCAAATGAATTTTCAAGACATAAAAATTATTATTCACATCATAATCACTTTAATAAAAATCATTTATACTCAAAAAATGTAAAATGAGTGCATGAACAATCATTGAAATGTGTACAATTTTCAACAATCACGTGTGTGTATGCTAATACTATACATGAGTATGAAAAATGCATTTTTTCTAATTTCTCATTGCTACTTCTCATTTACAAAAGTCTAGGGTTGTAACGTCCCATTATCCCATATTAAGGGTTAGGACCTAGAATACGATACATGAGAGATTAATGAGAAGTTAGAAAGTGCATTTCATGTTCATGCATAGTATGATGTACACACACATATGAATATTAATGTTTGCACATTAAAATGATTGTACATGTATTCATTGACATTTTTCAGGTATAATTGATTTATAAATGCGATTTTTGATATGAATTGTGGTTTATATGTATTGAAAAATTGAATTGGTGTGAATAGGTATTGATTTAGAAATTTTGGTGAAATTTAGAAAATTCCTGAATTTTTGGGAAATTTTTGAACTAAAAAAATGCCAAATAGCAGGACATCTGATAAATAGAAGTAGAATTGAGAGTCAAATGATAGTGGAAATTTGTATAAATGACATTTGGATTTAATGACATATATCATTGAAATTTGGAGACAATTGAGCTAGAAATTGGAGTTGATTGGACTAGTTAATGAAAGAACCTAATTCTAACCACTAGAAATTTGACATGTGGCGAGTGAGTCTTTAACTCACGGCTCCCTAAGATTGAAAGACCCATTTAATTGCTTTGCCTTCATTTTTGCTTTTCTTCATCTTCTCTACGATACTCTTCTTCTCATCTTCTTTATTCTTCTTCACTTTCATGATTTTTGCTTCACCACCATCATCAAAGTTGAAGCTTACTTTCACCTCCTTGAAGGATGATGTACGTGGGTTGTATGGAAAGCTAGGGTTAAGTGTGACTTGAAGATTTTGAAGCTAAATCAAATAAGTTATGCTTTAATCTTCATGGGTATTGTAAATGGATCATGTATGATGAGAAATTTGATGATTGATTACGAGTTTTTACATATGTGTTTTAACCAATGTTTTAAAAACTGGACCAGACATTGAACTGGTCGAAGGAAAGATTTAAGGTTTAGAGGTTCAACCGGTAGTGAACCACTATAAAACCTGAATATAATAAATAAGATGGAAAATTTATAAGAATAAATAAAAATAAAATATTTTATTGGAATAAAAAATACACCAATGTTTATTGTTATATAATGAACTAAAAGTAAATAAATGAGTCCAATATAAAACTTAAAATAACAATAAAAATCAAAATTGTATTTCTGAAGGAGGTTGTGTCTCATCATCATTAAAAGCTCCAAATTCTCCAACGCTATTTAAAGATTCGTAAACTACTCTTTCATCCAAAGTATTTGCATCAACTTCTTCTACTGCATTAAAATAAATTACAAATTAGTAACGTATGAAATTATTCTCAATTGTAAACTTATAATACAGTATTATTTTAACTTAAATATAATCAAAATAAAATATGAACTGACAATCAGTAGATGTTCTTAATTCATTCGTTGTGACGAATGCACTTTCTGCATAAATGGTCCTTTCAAGTTCATTATAATCAAGATTAGGCGATGGTTCTTCTTCTTCGATCTAAAAATCAGTATGTTCAATACAATGAATATCAACTAGATCATATGTTCTCTTCTTACTAAGTGCTCTGAACACATAATAGAGCAATTATAAAGTCAATAACAAAAATAAAATTATTGAAATAAAAAATTATAAAATACCTGTTCTTCATTCGCAGATTATAAGTAACGTAAACAAGGTCATTAAGTCTTTAATGTTCCAAATGATTTTGTTTTTTTGTATGAATACGTTCAAAAACACTCCAACTACATTCACAACTTGATGTAGAAGCTGTTTGACTGAGTAACCTAATAGCGAGTTTTCTCAATGTTGGAGCACTGTCACCGAATAATCTCGACCACTCATCTGCATTTTAAATTAATAGTTATGATAAAAATATATATTAATGAATTAAAATTTAAAAGTATAAAACT
>JANQAP020794100.1:0-12358 GCA_026874005.2 Erythroxylum coriaceum | reverse complement strand
CTATCCAAAAATGAGCTTAGACTTAATCTACTCTTGATTTATCTAACTAGAAGAACTAAGATCTAGTTAAGGTTCATAAAAATCTAAAAACATAAATCTCTTATTCATCTTCTTTCTCTCTTTATTTCAGCTCATAAAAACCTACTTTCTCTACTTTCTTCTTCTATCAAGACAAGAAAAGAAGATAGAGGTTACCAAAAATGCAGCTGAATCTTCTTCTTCTACTTCTTATCTTCTTGTTCTTTCTTTCCTTCTTCTCCTGTTCTGTTTCGGTTTCTGCTTCTCTCTTTCTTTCTTATTTTACACGACTCTCTTTCTTTTTCCTAACCTCTCAAACACGTCTCTCCCTTTTCTTTTATTTTTACACGACTCTCATCCTCTTACTTTAGCTTCTTCTAGGCTCTTCTACGACTTCTCTCTTTCTTTCTTTCCCACATGACTTTTTTCACTCACGCATCCTTCATTTATTCTTCTCTTATTAATCTAAAACAACTATAATCTTCCAAACTTACCCTTCCATATTTAATCTAATGCCTTCTAACTCCTTGACTTAATTCTAACACTTCCATTTAATCCATGCAATCATATGTAATAAAAAAATATTCATAAATAAATTTCTATATTAAAAAATTCTAATTTTTACTCATGACAAAACGCTAACAAATCCTCACTTAATAATTCTAACTTCCGAGTAAAGTTTAAGGTCTAACAATTCTCCCCTTTAAAGAATTTGTCCTCGAAATTTTTACCAACATACCTTGTTAAGGCGATATGATACTCTCGAAACACTTTTATTTTCTACTTGCCAGTCCGTATCTCTTTAATGTTGATCTACTTAATTCTTCTATTTTTTTTGACTCACGTAGATTCTACTCCAAATCAATTTTTGCATCATATTCAATTATTCGCTTGCATTTATCATATACAATCGCTTTCATATTTCAATTTTATCAGACCTAAGTTCCTTTAACAATAACAACAACAACACCTCAAATTCATGAAGTTAATAATATAGGTAGGCTACTTTACATTAAACAAAATCCATGCACTCTCTATAGCATATTTAACTTCTTATGCCTGGATCCTATTTCTAATTGACTCCAATAGTTTCTTCTTTTTTGTTTAATAGTCATTCATTCCCACAAACGGAACATTTAATTTATGCAATATGATTCGATAAAACATCTATATCACAAGAAGGTTTTTCACCTCAATCATCTACACTGTTTCCATAATCTTTATTAATCAACTATATTCATCATTGTTATTTCAACCATTCTTAATACCTTAATCAGATCATTTTCAACTGTTCATGATATTTTAATAAATTCAACTACTGCCACACTTTACATGATCAGCATAATAGAAAGATATTTTCAATGGATCATCAATTAATATCTCATACTAATGATACTTCCATCGTAATTGATTTTGAACACCCTCTGAATATTCTACGACTATTTAAGGTTACTTCTCTATAGTAGTTACCTGTTCAACATAACCACCTAATCTCATACTTCCACTGTGTTACTCTAATTCATCTCATAATTTTAACTATAGGGATCATAGATTACTTCCTAGATCATATCCAAATATAAATTTCATATGTGCTCAATCACATTATCCACCAATGTAACCACATTATCAAATATGTACTTATAATAACTGATCAACATAACCTTGAGAACTTCTACACATATCATTATCAATTATTTCATCTTCCATACATACATTCTTAATAAATTCAGATTTATAGACACTTAACCATTTTGAAATTCTGATCTCAAATCCACTAACACAAGCTTATACCATATCATAACCCTTATCACATTAATTAAGAATCATTTTAAATTCCAAGTTCAACCCTTCAATTCCACTTTGCTTGTACACTTTAAATCTTGTCATTTCTACCTATGTCTCTATTTCTTTCTCAGTCAATTCATAAAAATATATTCACATCCATATA
Organism: Erythroxylum coriaceum; assembly: GCA_026874005.2. NCBI lineage: Eukaryota > Viridiplantae > Streptophyta > Magnoliopsida > Malpighiales > Erythroxylaceae > Erythroxylum > Erythroxylum coriaceum. Next base: position 10,392 of record JANQAP020794100.1, on the reverse strand, counting down.
AATTCAAATACCTATCTACAATAAAATTCCGTCACCATATTCGCTGACATAACCACAAATACTGAATCTATGTCTAGAATATCGGACTACGTAGTATTTCTTATTTTTAGATATCTACAAACCTCATTATCTTACACTCTGACAAATCACCATTCTTCTCATTGTTTCTAATAGCTCAAACTCTTAACGAAAGTCCATACGTGTGACTCATGCAGTTGCAATTACTGGGATTCTATACTCATCAGTGTCCTTCTCTAATAGCGGGGAATCAGGTACAGCAGATCCTTACAAAAACTCCTTGTGTTCTTCCACGAGGTGGCGTTTTACTCCTTGAATAAAATATTATCATTTAACTTACTTTTTATTTTAATTTTATTTCCTACATGTATGCATGATATGCATGTCACTTAATGCAATCAATAAATTCAATAATGCAAACAAATAATTTAACAATACTAACATTATATCACACATCCTATATTTCATAGTATAACATATTCTAAGCCTAGGAATCCGTAAAAAACCTTGGGCTTTGATACCAAAAATGTTGGCCTCAGGTCTTGGCTCCTATTTTGTGGCGATAGGATGTCAAAAATTAGGGTATTTTTAAAATAAAAATAATTATATATATATAATTAATAACAAAATAAAAGAATTTATTTCCCCGGTGGGAGCAAGAACAAATACACAAACAATTAAAATAAATAGCCTAGAATAAATTGGACATGAAAATAAATTAAAAGAAGTCATGAAGGGACCCTTTTTAATATAAAAAAATAATAAAAAAATAATATAATATAATGAGAAGTCGAAAATTGGGAGTAAAACAATTAAATCAACTTATTAATTATTGAATAAAAAGAAGAAAAGGAAGAAGCAAATGTCACGGGCATTAGAAAAATTTCTCACAGCTATGACAGATACTGACAAAGGGGAGTTGCGATCGTGCTTGTGCATGATCGTGACAGATGGTGAACAGTAGCGATTTTAAAGGGGTTGTCGCGATCATGGACTTTCTAGCCACACACTCCAACTTTAAAACATCATAACTTTCTACTCCGAAGTCCAAAAATTACAAACTTTATGTCATTTGAAAGCTAAAAGAAAGATCTACAACTTTTATGAAAACAATTTTCTCAAATTCTGCCTAGATCAATTCAATTTATTCCTTGAAGTTTCAGAACACATTTTATTCCTTTTTTCCTTTTTTCTCTCTACCATCTGTCAATATATATTCTTACACAATATCACCAAACCCGACTCCAACAATCATAAACCATGCATACAAAACTCCCATTAAAATAATTGCTTCAGAAAAATCTATTCAAAAGCCATTGAACAACTAACAATTTTATTCCTAACACAATGACACTAACAGAAAGAAATTTTCTGCACATATACAAAGAAGTTCCTCAACCCTTCTTTCATTCATTTCTCTAGAAACAAAGTTTCATTTCACGGATATTACAAGGTTCATACATAACATCAATTACATATTGAGAGTCAAACTAGTAGTATAATCCAAAAATATAACATTCATGCTCATGCCTAACATGCTTATAAAGATACCAAAAATGATCCAAACTAACTTAGTTACAAATGAAATATTTCTTGGAGATTTGCTGAAGTTTTTGCAAGATTCACTGATCTGCTATTTCTTCATCTGAGGAATGGAAAATTTGTGGGGTGAGCTAGGAAGCTCAGTGCCTAATATGCTTATAGCTATTGGTGACGAATTCAGTTCACAGAACACATACTTAAAATTTTAGTCACATAAATTATATCAAATATCTATGTTTTCAATCATTATCATGAAACATTTAATCATATATCATGCTCAGCAAATTTCAATGAATGCACAGACAATATGGCTCGAGAGAATCCTATGAAACAGAATGGCTAAACCAAAGTTTACACCATGAGCAAAATGAGTCCACTTTTCGGAGCTCATATGCCACAAGCGGGTAGCCGTGAGAAGGCTTTAGGTCAACGTATACGTGACGAATAGAATGGTATCTCTCTTATCTACATAAGCAGATTTTTTGATGCATACATATTTCATAACATATTCATATTTTTCATGCTTCTTAAATTTTCTGTTTTTACATCAATACTAAAATTTAGTTTCTTTCAAAGTAAATATGATAACAAATTCATAGGACATTTTTCCCACATTCACAATAAGTAAAAGCAAGCATTTAAGTACACATACAAACAAATAATTTCAGCTCATCATCACAAAAACTATAAACATAGTACCCACCTTTTTACTTATAAATCCAAGCTCAAAACTTGTCTGTCCTCTTATTCTTGCCTTCGACTTTCTTGTTCCCTTCAAACAACTGTATTTTTCATTCAAACAACATACATGACTAAAACTTCCATAAATCTCTACTATCTAAAAATGAGCTTAGATTTAATCTACTCTTGATTTATCTAACTAGAAGAACTAAGATCTAGTTAAGGTTCATAAAAATCTAAAAACATAAATCTCTTATTCATCTTCTTTCTCTCTTTATTTCAGCTCATAAAAACCTAGTTTCTCTACTTTCTTCTTCTATCAAGACAAGAAAAGAAGATAGAGGTTACAAAAAATGCAACTGAATTCTCCTCTTCTACTTCTTATCTTTTTTTTCTTTCTTTCCTTCTTCTCCTTTTTTTTTGATTTCTGCTTTTCTCTTTCTTTCTTATTTTACACGACTCTCTTTTTTTTTGGTAACCTCTCAAACACGTCTCTCCCTTTTCTTTTATTTTTACATGACTCTCATCCTTTTACTCTAGCTTCTTTTAGGTTTTTCTACGACTTCTCTCTTTCTTTCTTTCTTACACAACTTTCTTCACTCACATACCCTTCATTTATTCTTCTCTTATTAATCTAAAACAACTCTAATCTTCTAAACTTACCCTTCCATGTTTAATCTAATGCCTTCTAACTCCTTGACTTAATTCTAACACTTCCATTTAATACATGCAACCATATGAAATAAAAAAATATTCATAAACTCCATATATTTCTAGATTCAAAAATTCTAATTTTTACTTATGACTAAACTCCAACAAATCCTCATTTAATAATTCTAACTTCTAAGAAAAGTTCGGGGTTTAACACCTACTCCACTGGCTCTATTCTACTAGATAGTCATCTCAGCCACTGATCCCCCTCTCACTCCAGCCTGTGGTCCCAAAGTCGCGGGGCAATCTCTAATCTGATGTTCATAGGAGCCACAACGAAGGCAAGCTCCTGTTAACTTCCAACATTCCCTACTATGTTTCTTCCCACGGTGATCACAGTTAGGCATCTGTTACATCTGCCCAGATACTAGACCTCTACCACTACCAACTTGAACAAAACTACCCCTCAGTCTAAACCCTGACTATCTTGATCTAGTCTGAGATCGGAACGATCTCTTCTGGTGTTTACTATGTAACAGCCCTAGATTACCCGCCCATAGATATTGTCCACTTTGGGCCTTGGCCTAACCAAGCCCTTATGGTTTTTCTCTTCTCGCATACTCGGTCGAGAAAATGCGTTTATGAGGGAGAGATATCTATAGCCTTATAAGGCTTACTTCGTTCCCCTCTCCAATTGATATGGGAATCAAACATTCCACCCCCTTGGAGGCCCAACGTCCTTGCTGGCACACAGGCTTGGATCCACCCCCTTGGAGGCCCAACGTCCTTATTGGCACATCAGCCTTGATCCATCTCCTGGCACATCAGCCTTGATCCATCTCCTGGCACATCGGCCTGGATCCACCCCTTTGGAGTCCCAGCGTCCTTGCTAGCATACTGGCCCGGGTACTGGCTCTGATACCATTTGTAACAGCTCGGCCAATCCGCTCACATATATTGTCCACTTTGGGCCTTAGCCCAGCCAAGCCCTCACGGCTTTGCTCTTCCCACACACTCGCTCGGGAAAACGCATCAATGAGGGAGAGGTATCCATAGCCTTATTAGGCCTACTTTATTCCCCTCTCCAATCGATATGGGAATCTAACGTACTAAACCTTCTGCCAGAATCAGCTTAGGACTTATTAGGTCTTTTCATTCTAAACTCCTGTCTGTACTCTCCTTGTCCATTTTTTAACAATTATTTATTCGGATCGAGGCAGCTCTCAGCTTAATAAAACTGCTCAAATTTGTAATAGCTAACCTTGTTCTAATCTCCATATTCAACCCATCCTCAAACCATCTACATTTGTCCTCCTCAGTCCGAATCAATGTAGTAGCATACCCCATTAACTCATTAAATCTTATCTCATTTTCAGCTATAGTAAAACTTCATTACTTCATATCTAAGAACTCTTTCATCTTCCTATCCAAATAGATCTTGGGCATATAATTATCTCTAAACACCTTCAAAAAATCTTCCCATGTCAAACGACAAGGTTAAGAGGAATTGCTGAGAACAATCTTCCACCACTAATATATTGGACCTTGCAGTAGCAAGACCGCATAGTCAAACTTCTAGTCAGACTCATAATCTATCAGATCGAATACTCTTTTTGTCCTCTCTAACCATCCTTCTGCCTCAGCAGGGTCTGTACTTCCACAAAAGTCCACAACTCCTTACTTCCTAAGCTTATCGTACCTCCTCTCTCTCCGCTTTAGAATTCTCGAAGGCATTTTTTCAAACTCAGGTACTAGAGATTCTCTACTACTCCTATAGACTCTAGGCCAACTGACTCTACAACATGATCTCCTATAGCGGATGACCTATAATAAACAAAAATTGTGATTACTATACGAGGCTTTCACCATATATCATTTCTAAATGTTCTTATATATGTCCCTATGGATGCCAAACTATGCTCTGATACTAAAAATTATAACACCCTACTACCATAGAGTATATACCTGAACATCCAGCGGGTGTTCAAGAACATACCTTATGACAATAACATGTTAGAGCAATCACAATCATTTAATGTGGCATCATAAATAAATCACAAATATACTAATGGTCATTTCCTCATTCCATTTATAAAACTTAATTTTACAATGTCGATTTACACTCTATAATCCTTATATATACTATATCAAAAGCATAAGAGAGTCTACTGCTCTTTACAATATATTCTACATGGATTGAGAAACTAAATAAAAACATTCTATCTAATTCCTCAGTCTCAGCTTACCAGACCTTTGAGCCATTTCTTGAGTCTAAAATGCAAGTACAAGACTTCTTCTAAAATGTCTTAGAAGCTAAGTCTCCTCTCTTGTACCTGAAAATCAACAAATTCACCATTCAATTCATAAACAAATCATATAATCAACTATTGCATATCACTTTACATTTCATCATATTTCAACAAATACACTTTATGTACACATTTCACATTTCAATTTCAGAACAAATAATTCACTTCAGTCTTTCATATAATACATATCAAGTCGTATATGCAATGCAAATGTGACTCACTTTCAATTGTTACTTTCTTGTGATCGAGCACCTTTTTAAATTGTCCTGTATCTATTGTGGATATCGGGCTCATTAATAACTATCTCGTATCCATTGTGGATATTGTACTCATTTTATATACTAAGCCTGTGGCTCTTTATGCACATTTCTGAGCTTGAAGCTCTTTTTCACTGGTCACTCCAGTAACAACTCCATTATGTAATCATGCATATCAATATGATGCATTAAATCATAAAATATGCCATCAATAACATTTATTCATGACGCACAGTCAGTTTCACATGTTCATCGAACCTACATTTTTATTGAGCACATGTATTTCTTTCAGATTCCCTTACAATTATAACATTTTCAATACATTCCTAATTATCAAACTTCTAGGACCATTAATGTCTGGAACTATCAATCATATCAATTACAATTTAATAGCTAACATTTAAACTGAAATAAATCAATCCTAGCGAGAATCATCAAGGTTGACTCACAGTATGTTCCAGATAGTTATTCCCTCGATGAACCGGCAATATCTGAATGCTGGCATTCGACTTGAGCATCTAAACCATGCAATACACACACTTACACATTACTAAATTGTTTAATCATATTAGTAGTCAATCATACACATATGTATATGTATTATATTCAATGTATGCTCAATGACTTTCCCGGTTATGTGTCCTTAATCATAAGTCTTGATCATTTAAACCATTTATTCATTAACCCTTTTCTAATAATATACATTCACATTTACATTTATAAGAACATCTTCATTCCTTTAACACTTTTAAAGTCCAAACTTACATACCTTGATAATAAACAATCTTCTCCTCAAGGTATAACATCATTTAACAACTTCAACTTATCAAACATTTAACCAACTTATCCAACATCAAATTAGGTTTATTTTAAACCCCAATCAGGTCCATATGTACCATAGTAAAGTACCTTATCCTTAATTGGTTTAAGAATCACACAAAACTGAAGTTAATTTTTCAGAACTAGGGCCACGATTGTGAGGGACTATGTCACGATCATGACAAAAGCTTGTGCAATAGGCCACAATTGTGGGGACTATGCCATGAGCGTGATAGAACCCAAATAACCAGGTCGCGATTGTGCACTACATTGTTTCCCCTAATTCTACACTAATGTATCAAACTTAGACATATACCAAACACTTGAATTTTCCAAATTACAAACCCTTTAAACTTACTTCATTACATGATCATCTAGCTTCCATCTTGATTACAATAAGGTTCATTAAACTTTGCTCATTTTTTTGTTGTTAACAATCACTTCTTATACATATACATACATTTCCAATTTAAGAACATTATATTAACATCTTTCTTTAGCATAAATTCACCTTCTTTATACTTCAAATTCCAGTTCAATTCATCTGTATAATAATCTATACTCCACGATTTTCATACATCAAGATCAAGCATAAAAACTTCCAAGTTCATTCAATATATTCCAGCACACTTCATCATCAACATCATATACCTTTCATTCCAATTCAAGCATCATTCTCATACTATTAAACAGGTCATAAAGATCATATTGGTACTTACTTATTATGCTTCCAATTTCAGCTTAAAGCTTTAGATTAAACCAACCCTCCATTCATGCACAATTCATCACAACTCAAGATAAAAACAGGTTAATTTTTAGTAGCAAGATGAAGGTAACAATAAGATGGTTTCTTAGCTATTTTGTGAAGGATTAAAGTGTGGATTTTATGTAAAAATTTAACTAGGGTAAAAACTAGAATACAGAGAAAAGACAAGAGGAATTTCGGTGGAAGAGAAGTGAGGAAGACAACAGGAACTTTGCTGCGGAAACTTGCTTCATATGATGGTAGTTGTCTTCATATAACCCTTCCATATATCATTAAGCATGCCAAACATTTGTCCCATAATTAAGCTGCCATATGCCACCTATTAATTAGTCCACATGTCACTCAATAATTGATCCATTTGTCAATTAATTACTTCTCTATTTGTCCCTCATTTAACTATACCAAATTTCACTTAATTATAGGCTTGGTCACCATAATTTTTCATGTATCAATTTATCTTATCACTTGGCATTTTTCCTAGACCAAATGCACATATTAATTCATTACTCTTCCACTTAATAACAATTAATTCCAAATTACTAATTGCAGTCCAATCAAACCAAGATTCAAGACATGACAATTCACAATTCACATCATGTTTATTATTAATCCTTCATACCTCGGAATATGTCAATTGAGTGCATATGTTATTTTTGTAATGTGTACAAATTATAATTTATGTGTGTATGCTAATGATATGCATGTGAATGAAATGCTCTCAATGCTATTACTCATCTTTTTTTAATGGTCTAGGGTTCTAACCCTAAATATATTCCAGTCTGGAAACTGGATATTACAATTGTGGCCCTTGAAAATGAGATATTGTCACGATCATAGCCTACCTACTACTATCGTTACCCATGAAATGAGCTTCTGACACAATTGTGGCCCATTCAGTCATGATCGTGGCCATATTTGGGTTGCTTCTATCACGATCGTGACTGGGATGTCAAGATCGTGACTTCTCTCGATCTTCTTCATCTGATCTCAAACACATCAAAATATCTCAAATGCAAAAAATTAAAGTCTAATAATATGCTCTAAACCACATCGCACTCAAAAACACAAACACATAATCAGATTGACACAGTTCTAAACCTAAACATGAACAAATCATGTAATCAATAACTAAAAACACGTTAAATACCCATTAAAACATAATATAAACTATAACTATCATATAATCTTCTTTCATCCCAAAATAGGGCCTATTTCTTTAGTGCCTAAACCATAACATTTAATATAGAGCCTTTTCTATTTCATGGCAGTATTTGTTTGAATAAGATTCAATAATGCCAATTTATTCAGCTCATCTTCCAAGGAAATTATTTAGCATTACACAACCAAGATACAAAAGATAACATACCACAAGATGTGTCAGTAGCAAGTTTTATTAGTCCTTTTTATTTTTAATAAAATTGATGACATAAGATTTTCTTTACGTGGAATCTTACTTGTCAATATGTCTTATTGATCTGGCTTGTCATGTCAACATCATTAACTAGAGGGTTAACAATGAGCTAATTTTACAATAAATTAGAATTTTAGCATTTTGTTGTTGCATGTGATAGTTTGAGACAATATTACAAAATTATGCAAAGTTTTTGTTTTCAAATGTAATTTATACTAAAAATAAATTCATTATGATCACATACTTAGTTAATGTATTAAATTAAATCAAATTTAGATATATGATGACCATTTGGAATTGTGGACACTATTTTGGCATGTCTATTGGCCTTTTAGAGTATGATAATTAAAATTGACATATGATATTGTGAACTTTTAATATATACAATTTCACTTGGTAATGACCTAAATTTTGGTATTTTGATTTTGTATGACTACAAAATGGCTTTGAAATTCATATTAATGTAATATATAGTAGGTGTAAAGATGCTGAACAAAAATTGAAAATTATGATACAATTCTTGCAATATGACCTTACAAAGTTCAAATGTAAGTCATTATTTAGGATATATGAAATTACAGAAATGTTCCATAGGCAGTTAAAATGAACATACATACCTTTTATACCAAACTTCTGATAAAGATAATCAACACCTAAGTTATAAATATATAATAGTTTATTCTTTCAATGCTTACATGTATAATAAAAAATTACAATGATAAGTCCACATAAAGCAACAAATGTTGATTGAAATTATTTATTCATCCTACTACTTTCACTAACCAAAAATTTTCAATTCTAAACTATCTTTTTCATGAACATCAATTTTATTTTCAAAAAAAAATTCATTCTTGCTTAAACTTATCCCTTTCCTCCACTAACTTGTTGTTCAACATCATAATTTCTTATACAACACCTTCTAACATCTTTACTTTCTCACTTAATTTTTATTTTAATGCTTTTAAAGTTTCATGTAATACTTGTTTACGTGAAGTTTAATCCTTAAAGTTATTTTTAGTTTTTCTACTTTTGATATAATTTTACAAATCATATCTTTTTCTAGTTCACTATATTCGGGATCTATACATTCAAAGAAACTATAATCTTTCATTCTCCACCTGACACATTTTAAAAATCTTTTCTCGAGATTACATGATGTATATGAACTAACACATATAACATGCTTACACATTTGGTCTTATTCAAATCCTTACTTGCATATGAAGAAGTTTTGAAACATTTGAAATAACCTTATTACTTGAATCCATTTATTTGTTTAAATCATAAATAGTTTCATCATTAATAAACATAATCAATATTTAATACAAATACTATGTCATTATATATTATAGAAACTAATATGAACCATCTAAAAAACTTAAACCAATGCACATAAAAATAGTACATATATGATATTGTTTGTATCTATATAGTTATTAAATCTTAAATTGCTTGTTCTGTAGCCTAAAGAGTCTTTATTTCTCTATCATAAACAATTTCAAAAAATATATATACATTCCTTTAAAAAGAAACAACTAAAATAACAGAGAAAAATTATTATTCATTCCAACATATAAACAAATATACTAATAGTTATAAAAATTAACAAACTTTACAACCAACAAGATCTCATATAAAGCACTAAAAGTTTAAATTGAAACTAAACAAAACAAAGAAATCCCACACAATGTCTTCATCCATTAGTAGTATTTAATGAAGAAAATGAAACCGTTCACTAACCTTTTCAATTCTTACTTTTAGGAGGCGTTTGGTTTGAGCACGGGGTTGGCTATGGATATGGGTATAATAGTAGAAGGGGATGGGGATGGGTATGAAAAGTAAAAAAATGATGTTTGGTTTATAACTTGGGTTTCTGTATTAATACCAATAATGTTGTTTGGTTTGTTGCATTAATGGGAATGAAAGATAATATAATAC
>JANQAP020794032.1:0-12365 GCA_026874005.2 Erythroxylum coriaceum | reverse complement strand
CGATCGTGGGCTGTATTTTTAGCCCGAAACTCTTCAAAACTTCTTCGTTCTTCACGATTTACCTTGAAACACTAACAAATACGTATAACATTTAAGCTCAAAGATTCATACTAATCCATAAAAAACAATTAAACACATAAACTAACACAATTGAACCTAAATACACACTAAACACTCAAATTAACACTAAATACCTAACAATTTGAACCCTAAAACATAATGCAAATCATAACTATCAGAGCTCATAGCTTTAGGCTGACGATTATATTTACATATGACAAAGATTGCTAAGTATGGTAGTGCATCTGTCTAAAGGATAGAGAAAAAAAGAGTATAGTTATAAACACCATTTACATTTCATCCCTATGAACTGTCTGTGGTGAACATTGTGAGCCAATATGCAAGCTCTTTGGTTAACTATACGCTCAGCTAGCTGGTATTTCTTTAGTTTCCTGTTAGTGAATTGTCTTCGATTTCATTCTCTCCTAATATTTTAAATGGTGATGGTGTAAGTTGCTTTAAAAAGAGTGGAATTAGTATTGTCATGCTTGGAGTTCCCGATGGTCTAGTTTAGTATCTACTCCCATTGATATCTACTATTATTAATAGGTAACATATGTAGTAGTCTACTTCATATGGCTTTGGAAAAACTACACTGAAAAAAGAGATGCTCACTATTGTGATTGATGAACAATGAACAACTTATAGCAAGATTAATTAGAGAATTAACCATTGGAATTAAAACTCCAGATGATGGCATACTCACTGTAGGCTATATTCAAAGAAGGGAGATGATCAAGAAGAGACTAAAAACCCTTCATGTTCCATGTCAATTGCCTTGCATAATCAATAAAGCAATTTTGAGATGAAGTGATATCCTATTTCTAAGATGCTAAAAGTTATTCGATTGGATTAAAGGACTGATAATCAACCAATTATCAAACCAAATCCATGTCCTCTCCTCATTCCCAATATGGTGTTTAATACAAGGATAGATAAAGATTTTGTAGTTTCATGATTTGCTTAAGAATCCATGTCCTCTCTACTAGCTTTAAAGTTTAGGTAGGATATCTGGTTAGGTTTAAGGCATGTAATGTGGTTAGCATAAAAGGAAAAGGCAAATAAAGCTTAAGGGGGCTTATCAAAAGGAAAAATCTTATTAATAGGTAGGCTATTTTGCTAATGTAGCTTATGAAACAAAGAATGCTTACATTATTTTTCATGTTAACACATGTGATAAAATGTCATCTTGAATAGAAAATCAAAGCAAAGTTAAGATGTACATGTCATGAAGGTCATAAAACAAAAGACAATGAAACTGATATGGATGTGTTAGTTTATAAAGGCTCAAAATCTCACTCGTTTTTGTCTACCACTAGTCACTACTTTTCTAAAGATAATGCATATTACCCAATCATAAGAGTAAACGTACATGCTCAAGTTGCCATGAATTTTTCTAGTTAATTCACTCTCTAATCATGACCATATAGTCCTAGAAGTAATAAAAAAAGAGAAATTTTTTCTTTATTTTTATTAATTCTTTCTCTTTTTGTTTGAAAACTTAAAAACATGTAAGAAACGAACAAACTTAAAAACACACATGCATATAAGAAACAAACAACTTAAAAGCATATATTATAATCCTAACAAATGCGAAAATGTAAAGGAAAAGAAATAAAATTCCCTTGGGTAGCCTCCCAAGAAGTGCCTTTGTTTATTTCTTGACTCCTTGTTTTCCTCATCACATGATAAAATTATGATCTTTTAGTGTCACACTTTGCACTTTCTCCACTAGAGGTTCTTCAGGATAGGGCCTAAGTTAATGACCACTCACATTCAACGTCTTCTTTATCCTTATACTCTTAATCCCTACTGAGGCCCTACACTATTGGAATATCTTGAATATGTCTTCACCATTTTCTTCCATGTTTAATTTCTCCAATATGCTAGGTAAAGGTGAAAGGCTAGTCTTAACAATAATTGGGGACTCAGTGCTCACCTTCTAGAAAAATTATATATCCCTTTCTCCTTTAAGATCCTTCTCCATTTCTTCTTCACAAACAATCCCTTGAGTATTTCATTTAAAATTCTCAAACTCTTTTTCACTCTGTAAGGTTTTCAAATTAATGTTCCTTAGGTACACCTTGGGTTGAGATGGTTACATCTCTTCGCTTTGTGATGTTAGGCGGTTGATAGCTACCATCAGCTGACCCATTTGGCTTACCAAGTTCTGGATTCTAAAACTTGTATCTTACTTAAATTACAGAGTATTAGTAGCAAGAGACATAAATAAATCTTTTAGAGATGTACCTGATGTGAAATCAGAGGCTTTTGGTCTATGTAGCAATTACTTTGCATCCTGCATCTCATCTAAGAAGTAATGTTGCTGGTTATTCCCTCCATAACCTAGGTTTGGTTGATCACTCCAACCTAGGTTATAAAATTGACAATATGGGCTATAGATAAAGTTTCCACCAACAGTATTGACATACTCTTGCAATGATATACTGACAAAAAAATATAAAAAGATCAGGAAATAAATGTAAAAACTAATTATGAACCAATATATAAAAGATACCAATTAAAATCAAGAACAAAAACTAAAACATCACACTCCCTATCAACAGTGTCAAAACTGGTAAAAAGTCATAAAACTACACAAAATAACTAAACTTAAAACTATAGCTAGTGATAAGTCTAGGTCAATCCTACAGAGAGTGTTCAGTTAGCTTTCATAATGAAAGGAATTGATGTTTAAGTTATTGGGGGAGGGGGGTTTGATTTGGTTTTGAATAAGAAAATGAAATGAAATTAAACTAACGAAAGAAAATCAAAGTAAACAATCAAAAAGTGATAAAAATGATGAATGTGTTATAGATTTGGTCTTTGATTCATTATTAGCCTACGCACGACTAAACATATTTCATTATTTTGTTATTCTTATACCTCTCCTAGAAACTATTAATCGTAGGTTAACAACAAGCTTTGTTAATCCCAGTTTTCCCTTAGGTCATGATTGATTAAAACAAGCTCTTTAATTAAACCTAGCTATCGGACAACCTAAAACAAGCTCTCTAGATTTAGTCAGAAAATTACATTACGAATAAGGAAAACAGATCAATCTAGGTAAAAAGCACACAAGTTCGAATCATTTAACCTAGGTTAAGTTATCCTTAATGATATATTCTTAACTGATTGTATAATTATTCCATAACACTTAGTAATTAATGACATGAAATTGTTTAAGATACTCACTTTGACTCATACATGGTTTTAGGCACAATTTAGAAGCAACGAAGTTAAAGTGAGTCGAAAGCATTAAAATTCGATCGTTTTCTGAAAGTTCACACTCGATTGTCTTCATGGAGAAAGAAGAGGAAGATTAGAGCAATAATAATACAAGAAGAAGAAAAAAATGAAGAAAATGATGAAGAAGCTCATGACTAAGCATGATTTGTCATAGCTGTGAGACATATCTCATGACCATGACAAAAGATGTCATGGGCGTGACACATTTGTCACACCCATGACTTATTTTGCATGGGCGTGACATATGAGGCTCATGGTTGTGAGCCTCAACTAGAGTGATTCACAGCCATGACAGCCCCATACACCACATTCATACATTTACACCTCATCTAAACCCCACTTTATGCTATAAATCCTTCGTTTTTGTGACGAAAAAAGAGATATGAAAGTTTTGGTGTGTTTCAACCAAGAGAAAAGAAGAGAGGTGTTTTGACTGGGCTGAATCATGAGGGAACTTTAGAAGCTTCAGGAGAGCAAAAAGAGGGAGGTAAGCTCTCCACCATGAGAAGACCTATGGAGGGGTAGCTTCCTAATATCGGTTCAGAGCTGACAACCCAGTTAACCATTCCTTCCTTATATTTGTTGTTTCTTTTTCTCTTTAGAAATTATTTATGTTTCTGATGTGTATGGATTTGGGTATTGTGAAAAGATGATTTTATGTGTTCATTGGATCCTGTATTTACAAACCATCGCTAGAATTTTGATATAATCTGTAATTGTTATATTTGAAATTCATGTGTAGCGATTAATGATTCCTAACCATTAGGGATAATATAACTTAAGTTAAATGAAGCATAATATGTGGTTGTTGCCTTGATTAATCGATTTTCCTAATTCATAATGCGGTTACCCAATTGAATATAGAGATCTTATCTTAGATTAGGTGGTTGGGTTTAATTAACGATCGTATCTTGATTAAGCATAACCTAAGGTAAAACTCGGGTTAATAGGTTAACCTACGATTAATAGTTTCTAAGAGAGATTTAAGAACAACAAATCATCAAAATATGTTTAATTAAGGCGTAGGCTAATATAGAACCAAAGAATCAGATACCTAACGAATTCACCACTTTCATCACTTTGCATGTTTTGTTTAATTTGTTTTTTCTTAGTTTAGTTTCATTTTATTTTCTTATTTTAAACCAAACAAACCCCCACCCCCACCAAAACCTAAACAGTGATTATTTTTATTTCAACAACTTTACACACACTCTCTATAAGATTGACCTAGACTCACTACTGCTATAGTAGTGATCTAGTTTATTTTGACTAGCGTTATGACCCGTTGTCTATTTTGACCCCGTTGCTGGGGAGTGCGATGTTTTAGTTTTTGTTTGTAATTGTAATTGGTGTTTTGTGTATATTTGTTCATAATGGTTTCTTTTCAGTTATTTCTTGATCGTTTTATTTTCTGTTTCATGTTTATGATTTTAAAAAAATAAAAAATAAAAAAATCATGGTTAAAAGTAATTTTTTCTTTCCAAGGTTGGACTATTCAACCTAACATTAGTTATGGATGGGATAACCTATAAAATTAATTCAATGATAGTTTGTAGGACACACAACAATTCTCGTATATAGCAAAAGCTTCTTATTACGACTCAGGTAAATCTTTGGATAACTTTATCAAAACCTCTGCTACTAATGATCTTGAGTAGTTTCAACAGAGTACGCTGCAGCTTAATCAGAGTATGCAAAAACTTCAACAGAGCATGCAAGAGCTTAATAAAAGTATGTTGCAATTTAATCAGAGTATGTAGCAGTAGTTATCAGAAAATAAAGCAAGCATACAGAACACAGAATGCAAAATGGGTTAAATGATGGAAACTCTCGATCGCCTAGAATCACAAATCTAAAAGGAGCAGTCATATTAACCCAAGGTGTACCTAATAGAAGTTAGTGCGAAAACCTTACAGGGTGATGAGGAGCTTGAGAATTTTGAGTGTATTAATCAAGGAATTGCTTGTGTGGAAGAAGTGGAGGAGGAGCTCGAACCAAAAAAAGACATATCTTTTAGCTCAATAATGAGTACTGAGTTCGTGATTATTTTTGACACTAACTCTTTACCTTTACCTAACAGATTGGAGGAATTAAACGAGGAAGAAAAAGGTGAAGAGACATTTAAGATATTTCTCTAGAGTATGGACTTAGTAGAGATTAAGAATTTAAAGATAGGGCATACGTAAAATATGAAGGATTATCAACCAAGGCCCTATCTTGAACAACCTCACATAGAGGAAGTTCAAACTGTACTACTTGAAGACCATAATTTTTTCATGTAAGGGAAGTGTGGAGTCAAGCCAGCGACCCTAAACAAAGACACTTCTTAGGAGGGAACCCAAGGGAA
Organism: Erythroxylum coriaceum; assembly: GCA_026874005.2. Lineage (NCBI taxonomy): Eukaryota > Viridiplantae > Streptophyta > Magnoliopsida > Malpighiales > Erythroxylaceae > Erythroxylum > Erythroxylum coriaceum. Next base: position 6,709 of record JANQAP020794032.1, on the reverse strand, counting down.
GTAAATTTCTTTTCCTTTACATTTACACATTAGTTTTTATATGCAAGTGTGCTTTTAGTTGTTTGTTTTTATTTGTTTTAAGTTTTCAATCAAAATGAGAGAAAGAAAAACACAAACAAACAAATATTTGCTCATTTTATATTGCTTCTAGGATTATATAGTCACGATTAGATAATGAATTGACAAGAGAATTTCATAGAAAACTTTATCATGTACTTTTGCTTTTGTGACTGGTCGATGTGCATTATCTTTAGAAGAGTAATGATTAGTGGTAAACAAAGCTGGTAAAATTTTGAGCCTTATTAGAATGACACGTTCATATCAATCTCATTTTCTATATTTATGTGTGACCTTGATGACATGTACATCCTAATTTTCCTTTGATTTTCTATTCGAGACCACATTTTTTATCACATGCATTAACATGGAGATGATTAGACATTCTTTGCTTTTCCAAACTACATTGGCCAAATAGCTTACCCTATTGACAGGATGTCTCCCTTGTTAACCACCTTTGAGCTTTATTAGCCTTTCTTTTTGTACAAACCATATTAAATGTTTTTAAAGTTTACCAAATGTCCTACCCAAGCTATAAAGCTAGTGGAACATTTGTGATTGTTGATGATTGTGTGATGTACAAAAGTATAAGTGTGGGGGTATGCATATATGTGGGTTGGTTATAATGATTGGGATGTTTTGTTGTGTCTTATCCTTGAAATTAAAATGTTAATGTGTATAAAAAAAGAAAAAGAAAAAGAAAAGAAAAACAAAAACCAAAAAGCAAAAAGAAAAAATTGTGTTTAAATAAATGTATCAAGGAGGAAGTGCATATGTGTTGAAAAGTTATTTATGATTAATGCATCCTCCTAAAGTTGTAATGAATGGGATATTCAAGTATGTTGAATATGAGGTAGATGTTTTCTTGAAAGGTTCACTTTATGTGGTTTCAATGTATTGTCATCAATTGTACAAGTGATCCCTTCATATTGGTATATGCTTCATGAGGTTTGTGTATGAGAGCTTGAATTTAAGTTATGAAATATTATTTTTGCATTCAAGGGAACGCTGGTTTTTACATTTAATGTCACATTGAGTGTTCCTTTGTTTCACTAGCTTTAATGGCTTTCATGCTACTTGACCCAAATACATCTCACCTTACCTTTGCCCATATTACAACCTTGAATAGTCCTTTGATATATGATTTTGTGTGTGAATTTTAGTAATGGAGAAATAAAATGATATGCAAAGTTATGGAATGCCTTGATTGTGAATGGTATTTGAGTGTACCCATGAATATATGATAGTTAAAACACATTTTCCAAATCTACCATATTAGATTGCTCAGTTTTTGAAGATGATATATGTTGATTAATCATGGGTAGAAGTGTTGAACGTTGAATTCTTGCTATGATTTTTGGAAGTCATTCATCTTTGTTTATGATTATGTATTTATGGAACAAATGAAAAATGAGTCAATGTTTTGGGTCTATGATCTTAATTTTGATGTTTTGTACAAGGACAATCAAAAGCTAAAGTGAGTTAAAAGCACTATATTTGGGTAATTTGCTGAATATTTACACTCTCTTATCTTCATGGAGCAAGAAGAAGAAAATTAAAAGCAAGAAGAAGACAAGAAAATGAAAAGAAATGAAGAATGAAGCATTAACATGTCTCACGGGCAGCTGGGAAAGTTGCACAGTTGTGAGTGTGTGTGTCACAGCTATGCAACCATGTATGGGTGTGTCATAGTGTGACATACCCACTCACATCTGTGACACACCAAGTTACGGGTATGACCATTGATAACTCACCATTTTGTTAAACCTAGCTTTCTAATATAAAACCAAGAGTGTGACGACAAAAACCTATGAAAGATTTTGGGTGTTTTTTAGCTAGAGAAGAGGAGACCTTTAAGAGAGTATGAAGAGGGCAAAGAAATATCTTAACCATGAGAGAACTATAGAGGGCTAGCTTCCTGAACCTAGTTCAGAGGTGATATCAACACTGATGACCTGATTAAACATTCCTTCCTTGTATTTATTTTTCTCTTTAAGAATTGATTATGTTATCATATGTTTGTTGTTTGAGTATTATGAAATATGATTTTGAATGTGTTCATTAGATCGTTTTATTACAAACCCATTGCTAGAATTTCAATATAATTCATAACTGTTATGTTGAAATTCATTAGTTATGACTAATGGCTTATAATCATTAGGGATAACATAACCTAGGTTAAGTGACCCTAACATATGTGATTGTTGCCTTGATTAATTGGTTTTCCTAATTCGTAATGTGATTGCCCAATTGAATCTAAAGATCTCATCCTAGGTTATTTAGTGGCTAGGTTTAATTAACGATCGTATCTTGATTAAAAACACCCTAAGGGAAAACTAGGTTTAGTAGATCTTATCATTAACTAATTGATGGTTTATGTATGATAATAATATTTTTGACCTCGATAATACCGTAAGCACACAAGTCGTTCACGTAATGATAGTTATGATTTGCATTGTGTTTTAGGGTTTGAGTCTTTAGTGTGTATTTAGGTTTTAATTGTGCTAGTTTATGTGTATAATTGTTTCTATGGTTTAGTATGAGTCTTTGAGCTTAAATGTTTTTTCTTGTTGAGATACCTTGATGGGTTTATTAGTGTTTCAAGGTAAACAATGAAGAATGAAGAAGTTTCAGAGAGTTTCGGGCTAAAACACAGCCTACGATTGTGGAGATAGAAAGAGGCTAGTTGACAGGACCCAAGCTATGATCGTGCACTTTGGGCCACGACCATGACAGAGAGCTACATGTCAGGTGATAGTTGTCAATTGCATTGTGTTTTAGAGTTCAATTTGTTTAGTATTTAGTGATAAATTGAGTGTTGAGTGTGTGTTTATGTGTTAATTGTGTTAGTTTATATGTTTAAGTGTTTTAGTGTTTTTTTATAGGTTAGTATGAGTCTTTGAGCTTAATTGTTATTTTTTTTAGGTACCTTGATGGGTTTGTTAGTGTTTCAGGGCAAATGGTGAAGAACCGAGAAGATTCGAGGAGTTTTCAAGTCAAAGGCATAACCCACGATTGTGCACAACAGGCCATGATCGTGCACAGGGGTGTACGGTCGTGATAGAAAGTTCCCTTCAGGCCACGATCGTGCATATAAGGCCATGATCGTAACATAAAGGTTTAGACGCTGGCCACGATCATGGTAGGCAGGGCCACGATCGTGGCCTGCGTCGAGCTGAAGCAAAAACTCAAATTTCACAAGATTTTTCAAACCGTTTCGACCCTAACTTTGACCTAGAGTGCCCAAGATTTTTCGGATGGTTTTGACCCCGACTTTGACCTAGAGCGCCTATAGTATAAATAGAACATTATAAGAGAGATGAAGGGAGCTTGGATAGTCTGAATAGAGAACTTTCATGTCAGCCACATCCGAGAAAAATCCTAGAGAGTTTTGAGAGATTAAGGAAGGAGACGAAGGGAGAGAGATAAGGAAACGAAGCTTAACACGATGTACTTCCCAGAATAGGTGGTTTCCTGCTGTCGCTGCCTCCATGATCTGTTCTACTAGTAGTTTCTATTTTTATTTCAATTTTGTTTATATATGAAATTAGGATAATTATTGAAATTGCTGTTGTTGAGTGTTGATTATTGTCTATACTCACCTTCGAGTTTTTAATTCTTGAGATTAATAAAGTTTAATTAATTGTGTTTTGTTTTGATTTAATTGTGACTCAATTCCTGTTCGTAATGATTTGGCAATAAAATTAGAGGCTGAGCCAAGTGAAAATAATCAATTTGGGCTAACAAGAGTTAGGTGAATTGATCGGTAAAGGATTGGATCAAACTGGTAGAGTCGTGTAATGAGAGATCGAGCATAGACTCCCGGTAGGTTAATAGACAACTTAGAACTAATTTAAGTTTTGGGTGAATTACGAATCGAGAGATCACGATTCCATAATTTAAATTAGGGATCATCAATTAGGGTTAAGAATTATAACTTGAGAGAGAGTAATTCACCCTAGGATCGTCTAGACTCATTAAGTCAAGAATTGCATAATTGATTAGATTTTCATTAATTTAGGATTGAATCCCCCTTTCTCTCACTTGATAGTTTATAGGTTAGTTTTTGGATTGGTTTGTGTGGTTTGTTATCGTATTTAGATTTCTTCAACTCAATTCTTGAAATTAGTTGTTTGATTGATTTATTTTCTGCACTATTTTATTTCTTTTAAATTCTTGTAGTTTAGTACGACCTTAGATTTTAGGACTAGATTAGGCTTCCTTATGGGATCGATACCTCAGGTACTATATGAATGACCTGTGCGTTTGTAGAATTTACCAAGGTTATAAATATTAAAATTTAGTGCGTGTAACCTTGCGAATAAGTTTTTGGGGCCGTTGTCGGGGAGGCAATTAGTTTAGTTCTTTAGTCTAAGGTTTTCACTTTCATTTGTTTAAAAAAATTGGAAAGAGTTTGGAGCGTAAAGTAGAGACACATCGTGACATCTTAGAGTCAGGATGAGACATCCAAAGAGTTAAGTGCTAAAAAGAGTTAAAAAACTGACCATAGAAGATGTATATTATAGGGAGCAAGGGACTCTTGCAGAATTCAATGAGCCTTAATTTGGATGGGAAAATCATCATCCTTATATGAACTCGTACACTTTAGAGTGGTAGAACCAACCGAATTCTATTGGTTTAACAATGTAGGGAATCAATTAGGGCATCAAGACCTATTTGAAGTTCAACATGATGAATCTAGTTTATAGGAGTCCAAGCTGGACAAAATCATGGATAAGCTCACAGATATGGAAGAGAACCAGAAGAGATTGGAAGAGAAGTTTAAGCAAGTAGCAAAAGATCATACCTCTTTTATTCACAATCTAGAGGTTCGAATAGGTCAGCTTTCTAAGGAATTTTATAGGTAAAGTGTGGAAAACTGTCTACGCAGTATGAATGTAAATTCAATAGAGCCATGTCAGGCTATCACACTTAGGAATGGGGTAAAACTAAAAGAACCAGCAAGAAATCAAGCTAAACCTAACCTTAGAGAAGACCAAGAAATCAAAGAAGAGGATGAAGACAATAATGCCAACCATTCCTATTATTCACTATGGATTGATGATGATCAAATGACATTTAACATGAATGATGTAATTAAGAATCCAAGGGTTAGTAACTCATTCAGGATAATTGATGTGTTCGAATTTTCTTACGAATAAGAGGACGAAGAAAAAACGACAACAGACATCAAGTTTGAAGAAGCTATGATAGTTTGTGTTCATGAAGTGGAAGAAGTAGAGGAGACGAAGGTAATTAAGGAAGAAAGAGAGCAACTCACCTTCGTACTAGACAAACTGTTGGACTCAATGGAAGATTCAGGGAGTTTTTTTATTCCCTGTTTTATCGACAATTCACTTGAAAGAAGAACATTATTGAGCTTAATTGGTTTTCATAATGTTATCAATGTCGTTATTCTGATTATGTTACAATTTGTAGCTTACTTACAGGCTACAAAATTGATATTAAATGAAAAGGGTGGAAGCAAGCTGCTCATAATTGATCCTGGTCGAGTCTCCAAGGAAAGAACGTCGAGCTATCAATATTAAAATAAGCGTTGCATAGTAGGCAACCAATGAAATTTTACTTTCTTTGATTGTTTTTGTTAGAACATTGGAATTTTTATAGTTAGGATTAGTTTTGTTTCGAATAAAGCAAAAAAGGAATCTGGCTTCGAAAATTATGTGGATGATGTTTAAGCATGAAAAGAGAGGCAGACAAGGGATAAGAAGTGAAATTGAAACAAATTGTAAACAGAACAAAAGAAGCAATTTGGAGTGAATGTATAGTCGTTGGCCACAACCGTGGCCTAGTAGGTCACGATCGTGGCTTACGATTGAGCATGTGCTAAGTGGTAAGCCACATGCCACGATCGTGGCTTATGACTATGAAGAAAAGGGGGAGGACACATTTCTTAAAAAGATCTTTTACCATTTGACCCTTTTTACCACTTATATATTCAGTTCTAACTTCACTTTCAATTTCACTTTCATTTTCAGTTTATCTCTCTAGAATTAAGCATCCAAACATTATTACATCTTCTAGAATTTTTTAACCTGTAAATTCTTCCCAATTTCTACCTAATCATGCCATGTAATAAACAATCAGCTCGACGGGAACCATATGGATGACAACAAGTTGTGGGACGGCGATGAAGAAACCAAGCAGTGGATTTCAGAGCACCATTTCCAATTTACACCAAGGAGGAAGGTGCTCGTTTTCATTCCCTTCGTTCTAGACAAATTGTAGTTCCCAAGTATTTTGACTTTGACACACTAGATAGTCTAGAATTGAGTAAGCAAGTAGAAAACCTAGCTGAGAGGATCCAGTGGGCTCAATTTATTCGATTTCAATTCCCTGTTTATGAGGAGCTTACATTAGAATTTTTCACTTCCTTAACTTATGATGTCGGGACTCGACCCCGGACCCCGACTCCCATGCAGGATAACGTAGCCATGCAGAATATCGAAGTTACGTGAGTTTATCTCCCATAGAGAACACCCTGACCATTATCGGGTTATCTACTTCTCTCTGATAGCCCAATTGTTGCATACTTATAACATACACTCATCACTCCTACTTGCATTCAAAATTCTCCTTTTTAGTTCAGCTCCACTCTTCGACTATCCATTTATCCATTTCAACCTGAATA
>JANQAP020793903.1:0-12374 GCA_026874005.2 Erythroxylum coriaceum | reverse complement strand
ATGAGCATCCTTTTGTATTTTGTATTAAGTTGATGTGTATGTTGATATGTAAGTAAAGCTTGTTCAAACATTCACTTAGTTTAGAAATGAGAATGAGAAATTGAGTTCCCTTTTATGTATGATTATGTTATTTTAAAGGTTTAGTATAATGGAATGTGTATGTGCATATTCTTCTTGGTTGAGATTGCAAATTGTTGTTAGTATTAGAATAGTATGTTAGAGTTGAAAGGATTGCATGTGATTAATCATTGAGGTGAGATTCAAAAGTATTTAGTAGTTGGATTGAAATAAAGAGATATTGCATTTTGCAAGCTTCCATAGGTGGAGAGAATGTGTTCTGAACTCAAAGGAAAAACTGCATCGATCTAGGTAGATTTAGCCTAAGTTGTCTTCAGTAAAGTTGTAGCTCAATGTTTTAGCTTTCCAACGGTATAAAGTATGTGATTTTTAGATATCGGAGTTGAGAGTTATGACCATTACAAGTTAGGATGTCGCAAAGGATGTATATACGGAACAACTATGGAGATTGAAGTGATATGGCACTAAAAGAGATGGATTTGAGGAGACTATGAGTAAAAGGGATGTTAGAATGGAGTTACGATCCATTGGAGGGGTCTTGGAGGGTGAAAATTTCCAAACTAGAAGGTTACACGATCAGGGCATGTATATTCACACTGGCCGTGTATTCCTGATGCAGAAAAATTTCCAGACCAGAAGGTTACACTATCAAGCCGTGTATATTCATACTGGCCGTGTATTCCTGATGCAGAAAAATTTCCAGACTAGAAGGTTACAGGGTCAGGTCGTGTATATTCACACTGGCTGTGTATTCCTGATGCAGAAAACTTTCCAGATCAGAAGGTTACACGGTCTGCCCGTGTTATTTCATATGGCCCATGTTTTAACCCTCCAAATGACAAAATCTCGCTTTAAGTTCTTCATAAAAGTTGTAGATCCAAAAGTCCTCGCAAAATCGTCTAAAGGATACCTTAATTCGATATCCCCAGTGAAAGTTATGCTAATTGTTCCGATATAGGTACAACATGATTGAGGACATGAGCATGGTTAATTTTTTTGGCCATAACCCGACCTCCAAATTAAGTGATTCTTGAAGCGATAGATTCCTGACACATTTTTCTACCTTTCTACAAAAAAAAATTTGTAGCCTTTTGTGATGATTCGAAGAAGATTGATGGAAGGAAAATGAGGGATCGTTTGGAAGGGTATAATTAGGTTATGAACATACTTTGGATTTTTTTTAATGGCAAAATGAGGGTTCATTAGAATAACCCTACAAGGAAACCCGCTCACACGTTTCGACTTCGGAACGATAGTTGGGCTCCGAGAACGGGGTCCAACGTAAATTGTGGTTATTATTTATATGTGAAATATCTAAAAATTATTATTATTTCATATTAATTGTGATTATTATTTATTATTTTGATTTTTAGAGACAATGTTAAAAATATACAATACAACTGTACAATATGACAATGGACTATTTTGTAATTTTTAAAAAATTCAGGGACTATTTTATAAATTTAAAAAATTACCTAAAACGGTATCAGGTATTGACCGGCACCGGTACAGTACTATACCAGAACCCAATCCGGTACCAAATCCGGTACGGTATTCATAACATTGGTGCAGACAATAAAATTGAAGAAAAGATGAAGAAGGAGTTGGAGAATAAGATATGGCATGATCGTGCATGATGCATTACTAAAGGGCAGTAGGAAGCTTGGTGAAGCCTCTGTCATAATTGTCCAAGCCTCTGTCACAATTGCGCAGATGCATCATACAAATTCCAACTTTTCCAGGTCACAAGAATTTTATATTTTTGATATTTTAGGGCTATTTTTGGAATAAAAACATGTGTAACCATATAAAGAACCCTATATGGACTAAGAAATATTTAACCCAAAGAAAAACACAAAAGAGACAGCTGGAAAAACACCAAGAAAAGATAAAAAAGAGCAAAATCCTAAAAAACCCAAGCTGTAGAAGTCCAACTTAGGGCAAAGAAGAAGACATCTAGAATTCAATTCTCTACTCTTTTCTTTTATTTCCTTATTGTTGTTGAAACATTAATGATGAATCAATTAGGATATATAATTATATATATGGATTGCTAAATTCCTTTTAGGAATTTTTCTTGATTTATTTGTTAAATTTTACATTTTTTATTTAATAAAATTTGGTTGTGATGTTTATTGCTTTATATTCAATTTGAATTGAGAGATTATATTGGATCATTTATGTTGTATTGCATAGTGAGAGCTGGTATACAATAAACCTATAAACATCAAATTGATAGGTAGTTGAAGAGAAAGCTTAATTATTTAGTAGTTACCTATAGGATTACTTCAAATCCAATTACATAGTTAGGAAGAGTTTTAATAAATCAAGAGCTCACAATTCAATTTCTATCTATCTTAATTAGGATTACTTGATTAGATCTCGAGAGGGTAATCATAATTATTGGATATCTAGGGTTAAGTCATATTAAATCAAGAAGGTTAAGTGAAAACAAATAAGGATAGAAGAAATTCCTACTTTTTATCATTGATTAATCAACCAATTCATTAGTACTTATTTCATTGTTTAATTATCAATTTTTTGGCTTTAGTTTAACTTTTAGTTATTTATCTTATTGTTTACCTTAAACAAAGTTTATATGAATTGTTGGTGATTACTATAATCCTCATAGGGTGACACTTTTTATTTTATAAGATCTTATTTGTATATTTGCAGTATAAAAAGTGTTTAATTTAAAACTTCAACAAATAATTGTCTCATCATTGATGAAAGATGTTGACTGGTGAAGGAAGAAATGTTTGAGTTTCTTTCACACGCCTATTGACCAACAAAGAACTAACTCAAGGAAAAATTAAATGGGTCATCAAGAATAATATCTAGGCTAAATTTTTTCTGCTATATTTAGGCTATATAAGTTTGGACTTAAATGGATTAAAATAGGTTAACATTTAAATTTAAATGAATTTTGGTATAAGCTTAAATTTTTTTCTTATATTAATTCATATACTACATAAAGAATAATGGTGGTGTTGCTTCTTATGAGGTGATGAAGGGGAATTTTGTATTTTTGACTCATATGAAGAAAAGTATAATGAAGAAGAGTGATTAAGTTGAGCACTAGTGGGTTATTACATAGTGTATCTAATCTTTGGAACTCTTCTTGGACAAGCATAATTGTTCGCATAAGAATTTTGTATCATGTTTATAGGTATTTGTTTTATGGTAGGTGATGTTGTTACTAGGTCGATTGTTGGATCCTACCCCACCTTCGTACATTTTCCTAATTTTCATGTGCAAAATCCTTCACAAAGTGACAAAAAAGGTAAGAATAATGATGTTCCATTTTAATCCATAATACATGATTTTACTTAAGGCACATTAATATGTCACCTTTAGGGTGGTTGGGTTGGAAATTTTATTGACAAATTTCGAGTTTACTTGTGTTATTGCTTGGCATTTTGGTTTAGCAATTAGGCACCAAGTCATGAGATGATGATGGGTTCATGTCATAATTATGTGATTATTTTTACCTCCATATATTTATGTGAATTAATTCCATATAGTATGTGATTGACACTCATAACTTGTATTTTAATCATTCAACATACTGGAGCCAACTTTATGGCTAATTTGTGGAGCTCATACTAAACAAAAGGACGATAACTTATAACAAATTTTTAATAAAAGTAGAGTTTGTCATTATACCTAATTAAAGAATGAGAAAAATATAACGAAAAAGGAACTACAAAGTCCTAAACTAAGAATAGAAGTTCAGGAGTCAATTCCAAAATGGAGAAGGTGTTAGGCACCTTACCCCACACGTCTAAACAGTTGCCTAAGTTTATGAATGATTTCACATTTTGGAAAAAAAAATTGAAACAAACATTGTTAAGTGTAGAAGTAATTTGGCTAAATTTTTTTATTAAAAATGGAAAATGTTAATTTTAACAAAAAAATTATATTTTAAGCTGAAGTAATTGAAAGGTGTGATAAAAAGGATTTAAAAGGAGGATTTGAATGGCTTACTTTAAAAAATTGTAGTTGAATGCTCAGGAATTTATGGTTTTACTTAAGACTTAAAATAAAATGATTAGCATAATGATGTATAGGATTTGAAGTAAATACATATGGCTAAATGTTTATGAGTTTGTGCTTTACCTAAGAATTCAAAATAAAACTCAGAGAAGCTCAGGTTATGTTGTAAGGCTTTGAGATAAATGAAAAGCTTATAATGGTGATCTAAAGAGAAAGTGAGACTTCTACTTGTAAAGAGAAAATTTATTTTTAAAATAAAGGACAACTAGGGAAAATAATTGGAACATTTATTGTAAAAAATATATATATGTTTAAAAGTAAATTATTTAAAGCATTAGGTAATGTAATTGCCTGAAAAGAGAAAGATATGGTTGAAGAAAAAGGCTTAGCCTATTATTTAAACATTAAGTAAATTGGACCTGGAAGTTGAAATAAAGATGCTCAAGTATTTAAGAAAGAAATGGCTCGAGTTTGATTGTTAATTGAGTAAAACAAAATAATAAACTAATGGGTTAGAAGTCTTAAAGATAAATAAAATAAAAGAAAAGAAAAATATTGAGTCTTTGAGCCCACAATTAAAATATAACAACAAATACATATGAAACCAATGTAATGGATCCACTAGCCCATACTATTCTTGCTTTCTTTTATTATCAATTGAAAAGAAACATTTTAGAAAATGAGGCTAGTTGTTTTTATTTTTATTTACCAATGTATTATTATCTTTATTACACAAAATTGGACACATCTTAATATGTCCAATTAAAATAAAAATAATCATATATGATATATATATCGTACAACTCATTTTAACCATTTTTTCTATCTGAGGTTTTGGATTGGATTTATGAGAACTTGAGTCCAATGGACTTAAGTTGGGATTCTTGAGAACATGAGACCTAATCCCATTTTGTAAAAAAAAATTAAAACCTAACGAGTCTAACATATTAGTTAAAAATCATAACATTTAATACATATTTCTTCTCACATATTAATTATAAATTATAAAAAAGGAATGGGCTATGCCCAATTTAAACCTTTTCCTTTGCTTTCACCTATTCTTTTTTTTGTTGATATTTTCCTTGGGTTTACTAGCTTAATAAGAAAAGACTAAAAATAAGAATATAAGAATTGGAAAACATAATTGTTCCAACCTCCTGGCTTAGGTAAAGAAAAAGTCTATTAGTATAAAATTTACTTATGAGCTGAATGTTTTTAGAGAAACATTTTTAGCCTAAGCCTAAAAAATTTATTTAGATTCTAACCAATATTCAAACGAATAAAATACGAACTTAATTGAATGTAAAACAAATTCAGCCCATAAATAATAAATTAGATAAAAGGCTTTCCTAAAATGGATCAAACACATCATTCATAAAAAGGATTGAAGCCCTTGAACACTGCAAATGATTTTCTAATCTATGAATAATTCAAATCCATTATCCATACAATTAGCAAACCCAAGAACATATGAAACTACTATTTAAGTGTAAATTAAACAAAGAACTAAAACAAACAAAACATGTGAATTAATATTCACATCTTCATATAGTTGAAAGATAAATGATTAAAATAAACAAAACTAAATCAAGTAGATAAGATCAAAGTGAAATCAATATTTTATGGAAACTTGGAGTTACTTTAATAATCAAAGTGACCAAAAGGCCTGCACTAAGAACATATCTTAGAGAAATAATAAAAAGCTAATAAAAGTAAGCACTTTCAATGTTAACAAAAGTAAGCACTTTCAATGTACACAAACACCCTACTTTGAGAGGACAAAGTAAAAAAGGAACATGTTATTCTAAGACTTATGGATTCTACTTGATCTTCTCTAATGCACTCCCTCAAATGAAAGCAAAGATCTCCAAAGTCAAAGAAACAATGGGTAAGAACCAATATACTAGGCAAAAAAGCTTTAACAAAGCAATGAAAGACATATGGTTTTTACATTTCAATTCAAATAGAAAAAAGCCTTGGAATAAGTACAAAATTTTTAGAAAACATTACTTAATATCAAAGCAAATTAAAAAAAAAGAAAACAGCAGACTATTAACTTAAGGAAAACAATTGGAATGCTAGAAAGAAGATAAAGAGAAAATATAACAAAGGGGTTTTCATGGTGCTTAATGACCTCCTTTTACCTATTAGGAAAAGAAAGAAGCTTAAGTATGAAAATTTTATTCATAAATATGGAAAAGTGAAGAGATTAACACTCCTTAATTTTCCTTCAAAAAACACATGTGGTTTTTACATTTCAATTCAAATAGAAAAAAGCCTTGGAATAACTACAAAATTTTTAGAAAACATTGCTTAATATCGAAGTAATTTAAAAAAAAGAAGACTGCAGACTATCAACTTAAGGAAAACAATTGGAATGCTAGAAAGAAGACAAAGAGAAAATATAAAGAAGGGGTTATCATGTTGCTTAATGACCTCCTTTTGCCCATTAGGAAAAGAAAGAAGCTTAAGTACGAAAATTTTAGTCATAAATATGGAAAAGTGAAGAGATTAACACTCCTTAATTTTCCTTCCAAATTTTTGTTCAGTTTATTAAACAAAAAATGTTGTAATTTTTATTAAACAATGATGTGTATTTGTGATTGTTTGATGATATAAATAAATTTTTTTAACGATAAGTGCATTATATAACTGTAACTAACAATAACAAATACGGTTTTATCTCACAAGAACTGTGAATACTAGTAATAATGATTTTGCTATTATCTAACCGATAATAAAGGCATTTTGATAAATTGGATATTAAATAAAAGAAAATAAACTAATGGAAAGACAATACAATCGAATAAATTATTATAATAAAGAAAGAAAAATTAACCAATAAAATAATAGTACCTAGAATTCGGATCCCCTAAGACTTCTCATGCAATCATAATTTCACTAATCAATTTAATCTAAAGTTTATTAGATAGTTAAAATTCCTCAATTATGTTGAAATGTTTCTCAAGACTATTAATACCTAATTCTAGCTTGATTAATTGAAATCTCTTTTCAGTTAAAACCCCTAGAATCACATTATTCAAATTATGAATTTTACATTATTCAATTTATGAATTTTACTGTTAGGTTTAACCTTAATCTAGAAGATTTATGTTGAACTTTCTCTATGTTTACATGTAACTCCTTTCAATTATGCTAACTATATTGATACATTAGATTTCTCAATCTTAATTGGATGAAATCATACATGAATCAACATGATGTCAATATTAATTTAAGAATAAATAAGAACATATAATTGAGCCTCAATGAAACGAAATAATAAATTAAATTAAAGTTACTACAAGACTTGGGTTCATCTAATCTAGATACTAAAAGAAATTTATTTAATAATTATAGAAAAAACATCAAAACTAAAGAAAAACTTGAAAATCAAGGATGATGTGATTGAAATCCCTACAATATCCAAAAACTTTAATCCAAATTGATAAAAATTCATTTCAAAAGGGTTTCTTTGGTTGTTTCTCATGCTTTGTGTTGTTTTAGGTTTCGTCTTTACACTTCCCTAACCTTCTCTTCCTTTTTCACTCAAACTTAGCTTTTAAAATTTGAAATTTAGATTTTAGGGGTACACAAGCGTGTTGATGGTCATGTTCTTTAAATAGATGCATGACACTTTTCAAAGCTAATATATGCATAGACATGGTCCATGGCCTTCTCATTGCTCAACACAGGCATGTTCTATAGGAAATACTTAACACGACTCCAAAATTTCCAACACGACCATGTTAATGTCCGACACTCCATAACTCAATCAAAACAGCTCCAAATTATTGTAAAATTTTCTAAATTCATTCCTTTTTGTTCAAAGTGAGTGTAAAACCTAGAAACAATGTATGAACAACTTAAATACCAAAATAAATTTAAAATACTCAAATAAACAAACAAAATGCATGAAATATTATATTAAAAATATAACTAAATAACCACTTATCAACTTCCCTATACTTGAGCATTTTCTTGTCGCCAAGAAAATAGTAATTCAAATTCATCAACTCCTCTTAATATTCCCACTCTTCTTCATCTTAACCTATCTATTCACACTTCAAATGTCATGCCTTGATAATTAAATTAAAACAAAATTGGATTTAAATAATCATAAAATAAATTTTCATAAGCCAAAACCACAAATAATATTTTGATAACCTTTCCAAAATTCAATTACATAGACTTTAACACCCTCACACTAAAGATTCACTCAATTCACTTAAAGTGTTTTAGGGTGAACATTAATGAAACTCTCAAATGAATATATGGAAAGAGTATAACTATAGGCTTGCTAACATATCACATCTCCAGCACTATTAAAAAAATTAGAGGTAAAAATCAAAAGGTCTTATAGTTAAGGTGTAATTTGGTTTAGGTAAGTTATGTTACATTATACATATTGGGTTAATCAACATAAATGGAACTGCATAAACAAGATCATATAAAATTTTGGTTAAACCTAACTCAAATCTTAATATAGAATGTAAGTATGGTGCAAAACACATTAGGTATCTTCTCTTTCTCATTCTCATAATTTCAATACTTTAAAACACTTTTATCCTTTTTTAAAACTTGTAAGAAGAACATACAAAATATTGCTAAGTAACACATGAGAAGATATAACTTTAAATATATAAGCTCACATCTTTTCTTACTCTTAATACTTCTTAATCTAATCAACAACTTATATAATCAAGTAAATACAATCCTTTAGGGTGCAAAAATAAATATAAGGCTTACAAAAAATTGGTTATTGGCTTGTAATATGTTTAACATAATCTAAAGAAAAGGATAAGACCCAAACTTGGTTACACCTAAAGGATAAAAATAGAATGAGGTAAAATCATAAAAAGAGCTAAAAAAAGGGTTCTAGTTTCCTTTCTCATTTTAATCCCTCTAATAAAAAATTTTTTCTCTCAACACGTATAATAACAAGAAATTTTAGAATTATACAACTGTGTATGATATTCACATAACAAAGGAAAACCTCACAATATGGGCTCATATGTTGTTTAAATTTAATGGGATTGTGTATCGTCATATGATTAAGATTTAGACTAGTTTCAAGGTTGAAAAAAATCCATAAAATGAGTTTATTAAGATATGGTAAAATAATATTATTTGATGGCATATAAAAATAAAGATTGGTAACATTCGAGGTGATGACATTACTGTTACTAGGATGTATAAATTGGAAATGTTTTCTATCAGGCCCTTGATTATGATGTTGATAGTGCATCAAAATTTGATTTACTTATAAAATATTTTAGAACAAGTAAATACAAATTTATTTACTAAAAATGTAATTTATTTTATAGATAGCAGTCATCGTTGTAGGAACACTAGTTCTATTCGAATAGCTGTTTGCATGAGAGACCCAATTGTCTATAAGCTACATGGTAGGCTTAGAGTAAAAAGGTTGAAATTTAAAGTGGAGGAGGTCCATCAAAAGAAATGTAAGAAACAAATAGTTTAGCTACGAGTAAACATGTACTAATACGGGTAATTTGAGATATTAAATTCATTTATTCATTTGCATGATATTTCTAAATGAATGATCTAGATTTCTAACGTTATTAGTAGGGTGTTATAACTGTTAAGTAGGGAAATTTGGATAGTTATTTGGCTTCAAACAAAGTCAATGTTAGAATGCTCAACTACCTTTTCATTCCATTTAATCAACATGTAAGTTATGCTATTGAGTTGATAATGTATAATTTTGAGTTGACATATAACAATTGCCTCATATTACCAGATTGTGAATAAGTTATATGGACAATATCAAAGAGTTACAAAAAATTTATAATGCCTATGAATTATCTTAAAAGTGGCTAATACATGTATTCTTAGGAATGACTGTATAAGATGTGTCATTCATTATTTTTTCTGAGGAGTGTGGTATTGTATTAATGCTAGTAACGATAAATGAGTTATAACCCTTGTATTCATTTACAAATGTAAGATTAATAATTAAATTATTATAATTAAGATTATACAGTTTAGTATTTTCCATTTTGTTGAATAGAAATGAAGAAAACTATCATATCTTATCTGTGAAATGAATGTGAAATTATTAGGATCATTAATAACTAATCCTCTTATGATGTCTAATTTGTTATGATATTGCATGATATATTTTTAATAAAAAATGAGAAGGGATCTCATGGTAACTACATGTTAACCATCTTTATAAATCATAGCATAGTAGGATGGGAAGTCATAACGTATATAGGTATCCACTTTATCAAGCCCTAACAAACATTTAAACAAGTACTTTGAACCCTCAATTGTCATTTCCCCTCTGGCAGTTTAAATTGTCTGTAATTAAATTGGGAGTGCTAGTTCTTCTCTTATACAAAGCTTTTTGCAAACTACTATATAGCTGATATTCCCACCCACTTTGAAATACACGAGTAAGGCAATAACTCATTGAGACATTCTAAAGGTGTTTACACAATTACTATTAGATTTACTATAACTCTTTGTCTATCCTCTGTTTACATATTTCCAAACTTAACCCAGATAAGTATTTATGTTATTTTTTAACCTTTTATTCAATTTAACAATGAAGAAGTCATAATTAGTAGAGTATAGAAGCCATATCAAAACTATGATTATATATGCATTAAAGTTTCACCTTTTGTTATCAATGTTTTAGATTGTCCACTATATCTCCTCTCAATCTCTCTAAATAAAATTGACAATAGTAGAGAATGAACTTAGGTAATGAAGATTTCCAACGAAAACTACGATCGAGAAAAATTAATATATTCTAAATGAAGTTACTTTTTTATTACTAGATAAATTTTTGAACCTTTAAAGATTAAAATTATGATTTATGAATATCCTTAGAACATTAGTTTTTATAAAAATTTATAATATTAATTATTGTTGAAGGTGGTGTTATCTGCGCTTGATTGTATAAATTTTATTTATTTTAGACAATACGATTACTTCTAAAACCTAAATTGTTATCCTTTTTCTATATTTGTTAGGTGTGTTTCTAAACATGACCAAATGGTCATTTTTTAAAAAGAATATTTTTTTTGAAAAGACCGAATAGTCATTTTAATTTGTATCTATGATAACAGTTAGTTGTGATTCTTCTGTTGGTTATTTTCTTAATGGTCTATACTTCATAGTTGTCGAAACAATCACTAGAAGGAAGTTTCCATCTATTTGCCATTTCTATTTGTGGATAATAATGGAATGCAATTATATTAAAACAATAATCGATGTAATAAAAAATCCATGTTATTATGTTGTGATAAAATCCTCTTATCTATAAATTAGAAATTTTAATCCAACAATAAATATGAATTGTTGCATAAATGTGTTATTATATCAAAATTTTAATTCAAACTGAAATTGTTTATTACAGTGAATATATAGGAAAAGTAAAATGAAAATGTTAACCTAGAATGGGTTTAAGGTATCAAAGATCAATGAGATTTATCATTTCCCAGACAAGGATTAGATAATAAGAAAACTCATTTTACAATCATAGGTGTGACTCCCATTGATCATGTCACTTTATCTTTTATTTTTACCTTTACCTTATTCTATATTTATTGTATTATCTATTTAGTACATATTTTATTTTTATTTTCTTATTTATCTCTTATTATTATTTTATTTTTAATTATTTAATTTGTATATGCATTTTTTTTCTTATGGTTATATCGAAAACATCCCTACCAGTTAGGAGTAAGGCTGTGTACTATTGAACCTTCCTAGACTTCATGTATTAGTGGAAATCTCATTGGGTGTTATTATTATTGCTATTGTAGATGAATTGGTACATGTATTATCCATTGGTTTTGTTAGATCGCCTATGGCCCAGGTATTCACAATACGCAGCGGAATAGATCATACTACATAACAAGAAGTATAACCGAAATTTTACAACATGTACGAAATTACCTCTTGACGCGGATTGGTATTTGTTTTTTCAGATTTGTAGATGCTGCAGCACATGAACGTCCTCTACCGGTATCCACACAAGGATGAACGATCCGGGCAGCGGCTAATATGTGCTAGCACGTTCTAAAACACTTTAGAACGTCGCACAATTTTTTTCTCGAAAAGAACAAATGGCTAGGTCTAGGTGGCTAGGGTTTTCGTATCATCTCTAATGAGACTTAAGTTCTCCATTTATAGAGAAACCCTAATCCCTATTCCTATTAGGAATAAGAATATTATAATCCTAAACCATTAGGATTATAGAAGCCCAATAAGTTTCGGCCCATATTATATCTCATATAATAAAAGCCCGACAACTTAATTCAATC
>JANQAP020793848.1:0-12378 GCA_026874005.2 Erythroxylum coriaceum | reverse complement strand
TGAAGTCCATGATACAAAACATAGCATGAAGGAAATCATGATGAGATCATGATAATGAGATTCCTATTATGTGCAATAATGTTAGTATCTAAATAATTCTTTGTCATAAGATTAATAAGATAGGACATTATTAATCCAGACAGACTAGCATATGTTATACTCCTTAAGTTGATCAAGCAGTGGATCTCACAAACTGTAAGCATGAGTTGTTTAGAGTTAATATGTGGATGCCTACTAAGAGTAATAAGTACATCGGATGACCCGTTATGAGATTATCATATGGTTAATCTATCGAATGTCAATGATTAATCTCATCATAGCAATGGTGCAAATATCCTTAGACTTGAGGTACTAAAGCATATCTCGAATACGAATCCTGTGCTTAGGCATCATTCCTTGTTACCTCAAGACGAGGTTGCTCTTAAGATGGTGATTGGATACAACTATTTGTATTCGAAGGTAATTGGGTAGCCAATAAAGGATTCACTACTCCTAATAGAAGGAGATGATACTCACAGCCTCTTTTTGGGGTCATTACTCAGGAGTCTTTGGCCAGAGTAATTATATGTCATGAAGAGAGTCTTCAATGACATATAAAAGTAATGAGATCCAGGATAAGAACTAACATCATTTGGACTAGATGTGACGTAGTCAGTCTAGTGGGAGTTGACACATAGACCATACTCTGAACCAAATGGGGTATAGTATAGTAAAAGGACAAATTACACGGTAATTGTCTATGGAAAGGTTCATAAGTTGGATAATTAACTGTCGAAGAGTTCGTATGTTAATCCACTTATATTCTGGCAAATTGGCATCATAAAACCCTTTATGATTTGATTGAATTGAGAGTTAATTCAAGTGCCTAAAATAACTGGGAACCTAAGGGTCACAAGTATAAAAGACAAGATGAAAAACATAGTGGGTATGTCATTTTAAAGTCACGATCGTGGCTAAAGGCGAGCTAGGCCACGATCATGGCCAATAAAGCCGTGATCATGACAGAAGCCATAAAATGACATATAAGTGAGTTCTTCACTTATGTGCAAGAGCTTCTTCCACTTCTAACACACTCAAGTGATAGAAAAATGGTTCTAGAAGAGTTCTAGAGAGAGTGAGAAGTGTTCTTACGTTGTTTTTATGCAAATTTATTAAATTTTTGTATAAATCAACATGCATGCAAGATAACCTTGATCTATCTCACATTCGAACATCTACTTAAATTCAACAAGTTTGGTGTTCTAAAAACCTTACACATTTTTTCATCTTCCTTCTTTGCATGTTCTTGGGTGATCAAGGAAGGCTTTGGTGTTTGCAACTACCCAAACAAGGAGAAGAAACAAGAAAGGAGGAGAAACAAAGGTAAAAATGTTTTTACATTTCATGTTCTCTTATACATATCTATGCATGTATGTAAGATTCTGTGTTTTTCGGGTTATCACGGTGTCGAAATCTTAATTCTGACACTTTCGCTACGTATACATACATGTGATGCATGCAACCATGGCTAACCCAATATATGATGGGTGAAGTTATAAGAGGTTTTAGTTGTTTATTATGGGTTTATCAATAAAAAGGGGTTTGGCTCAAAAGGTTTAACAAAGGATATTGAATTAGGTTGGCTTTTTAAGCTAAAGGGTTAAAACAAAGATGGCCTTTATCATTTTTTACCATATATGTATAGATGTTATCTCAAGTCCCTTCCAAGCAAGTTCTAGAGAAAAATTTATCTTAGAAGATAATCACACATCAAGGAAATACAGATTGATATAGCTGTTTCATTCTTTTAGGCCCAAAAACTCACAAGTTAATGCAGTTCACCATAATTATACACCATGTTTAAGCATATGATTGCCAAACCTTGACTAAGTGTATAAACTTGTATTTCTTAACTAAGTGACAACTATTGTTCTAAAAATAAATTTAACTCAAGTTATGCGCACTACTTAAGTCATTAAAAATGGAAGTCTAGAAATTGTCAAAGTTGGCTAATCAATTGCAAACAAGTTAATAAGCATAAAAAATTTTCAACAAAGATTCCTAACTAGTAGTTATATGGAATGTACCCCACCTCCACACCTAATCTTTACATTGTCCCTAATGTAATGACATAAAATAAAAGAAGAAAAAATAGAAAAAAAGAGAGAAAAGAAGGCTTCTTTATGAGTTGAGCACCAAAATCATGGGGTTGATAGGTGAGGATGGAATCCCTTATGTGCCCAATATGCTGTCAAATTGTTCTCCATTCAGTGCACCTAGTTTTCAAGTCGAGTTAAGCGAGTGTCCAAATTGGTTTAGGGAGTTTGGCTACTACTCGATGTATTGGGGACAACTCAACTCTTTGTGATTGGACATGGGTTGGAAGGGACAGCTGGACTCGGATTAGTGAAGGATATCCTCCTATGACTCATGTCAACGATTCCCATCCTGCACAAACATTCCATATCCAAAGGTTCTATGGCACAAGCCACATTCTTGTCAGTATTTTTAGGGTTCAATAAATCCAAATTAACAGCCAATTAAGTGATATAGGACCCTAATATTAATGGTTTGGATTTTTTTAACATAGATTGAAATTGCGTCAGAAACCAAAAAGCCAAATTAACAAGAATTTATGTGTCCATACACCACAAAAAATAAAATTCAGCCTTAGAAAGTGTACCTGTAGAATCCCAATGATAGTTGTCATTTACATTGTGTTTTAGGGTTTAATTTGTTATGTATTTAGTATGAAATTGAGTGTTGAGTGTGTATTTAGGTTCTAATTGCATTAGTTTGTGTGTTTAAATGTTTTTATGTGTTATTATGAGTCTTTGAGCTTAATTGTTATATTTTTGAGGTACCTTGATGTGTTTGCTAGTGTTTCAAGGTAAACAATGAAGAACAGTGAAGTTGCGAGGTGTTTTTGGGCCAAAGACATAGCCCACGATCGTGGCACAGCAGGCCACGATCGTGACAGAGAGGGACGAGCCAGAGCAGCTAGGCCACGATCGTGCATATGGAGGCACGATCGTGATAAAGAGCCTCCATTTAGGCCACGATTGTGCACATTGAGCCACGATGGAGACAGAAGGTTTAAGCGTTGGTCGCGATCGTGACAGGCAGGTCCACGATCGTGGCCTACGTCGGGTTAAAGTAAAAACTCAAATTTTGTAAGATTTTTTGGACCATTTCGATCCCAACTTTAACCTAAAGCGTTCAAAGTATAAATACATCATTATGAGACAGATGCAACAGTCTTGGAGAGTCTGAAAAGAAAGCATTCATGTCAGCCACATTTTGGAAAAACTTAGAGAATTATTAAGAGATTGAGGAAGGAGACAAAGGAAGAGAAATACAGAGAAGAAGCTTAACGTGATGTAGTTCCCAGAACATGTGGTTTCTCGCTGTCATTGCCTTCACAATTCCATTCCTGATTTATTTTTTGATTTTTTCAATTTTGTTCATATATAGAATTGAAATTGGTGTTGAGAGTAGGTTGTGTTAAATTTTGAGTTTTTATTTATACTCACCTTTGGGATTTTGATTTTTGAAATTAATAAAGTTTGATTGATTGTGTTTTTTATTGATTTAATTGTGATTTAATTATGCTCCTAATAACTTGGCAATAAACTGAGAGGGTGAGCTGAGTGAAAATAATCAAATTGGGCTAACAAGAGTTAGGTGATTTGATAGGTAGAGAATTGAATCAAAACGGTAGAATCGTGTAAAAAGAGATTGAGTATAGATTCCCGGTAGTTTATTAGACAATTTAGAATTAATTTAGGTTTTGGGTCAATTGTGAGTTGAGAGATCACAATTCCATAATTTAAATTAGGGATTATCAATTAGGGTTAAGGATTATAACTCGAGAGAGAGTAATTCACCCTAGGACCGTCTAGAACCATTAATTCTATAATTACACAATTGATTAGGTTTTCATTAATCTTGTATTAAAAACCTCCTTTCTCTCACTTGATAGCTTCTAGGTTTGTTTGGGATTAGTTTGTGTGACTTGTTATCTTATTTAGATTTCTGCAACTCCAATCTTGAAATTAATTGTTTGATTGGTTTATTTTCTGCATTAGTTTATTTATTTTGAATTATTACAGTTGGTATAACCTTAGATTTTAGCATTAGACTTCCCTCCTCGTGGGATTGATGTCTTAGGTACTACGTGAATGACCCGTGCGCTTGCAAAAATTACCAAGGTTATAAATATTAAAACTTAACGTGTGTAATCTTGCAATCAAGTTTTTGGCACTGTTACCGGGGAGGAGATAATTTAGTTATTTAGTCTAAGACTTTTCCACTAACTTTTGTTTTTTTAATTAAAAAAATAATTTGGGGCATAAAATAGCGACATATCAAGACATCTTAGAATGAGAATGAGACATCTGAAGAGTTGAATGTTTAGAAGAGATAAAAAGAACGATCATGGAGGATGTATATTATAGGGAGCAAGGGACTCTGGTGGATTTCAATGAACCCCAATTTGGTTGGGGAAATCATCATCATTATATGACACTTTAGTGTGGCAGAACCACCCCAATTTTTATTGGTCCAACGATGTAGGGACTCACTACGGACATCAAAGCCTATCAGAATTTTAGCAAGATGAGTCCAGTTCATGGGATTCCAAATTGGACAAAATCATAGATAAGCTAACAGGTATGGAAGAGAACCAGAAGAGACTAGAAGAGCAATTTGATTAAGTAACAAAAAATTATGCCACTTCTATTCACAACTTGGAGATTCAAGTAAGACAGCTTTCCCTTGAATTTTGTAAAAGAAGTGTGGAAGACTCTATAAGAAATATGGAATTACATCTATGAGACCAATATGAGGCTATCACACTTAGGAATGAGGTAGAGTTAGAAGAATCAACAAAATGTTAAGCTAAACCCGACCTTAAAGAAGACGAAGAATTCAAAAAAGATGATGAAGAAAATAATGCCAACCCTCCCTTTTATTCACCAGCTCTTGACATTCCATATGTGAACATAAAAAAATCTTGGGGAGATGTTCATGAAAAGAACTCTATCTTTTGGATTGATGACGATCAAATGACATTCAACATGAATGATGTAATTAAGAATCCGAAGGTTAGTAGCTTATTCAGGATAATTGATATGTTTGAATCTTCTAAAGAATAAGAGGAGGAAGAACAAACGATAACAGACATAGCGTTTGAAGAAGCGATGAAGGTCTCTATTCGTGAAGCAGAAGAAGTAGAGGAGACGAAGGTTACTAAGGCAGAAAGAGAGCAACTCACCTTCATTTGGGACAAATTGTTGGATTCAGTGGAAGATTCAGGGAGTTTTGTTATTCCCTATTTTATTAACAGTTTGTTAATGAGAAGGACATTGATGAAATTAATTGGTTTTCTCAACTTTATTAATATTGTCCTTCTGATCATTTTGCAAATTGTAGCTTACTCACAGGCTACAAAATTGATGTTGAACTAGAAGGGTGGAAGCAAGCCATTCATATTTGATCCTAGCTGAGTTTTAAAGGATTAAGGTCAAGCTAATGACCATAAATTAACACGTTTAGTAGTTAGGTTTAAATTATTACGTAGTTAGGTTTGTTTTAAATTTCAAAATAAGTTCTTAATAATTTGGAATGTTTTGGAGTGCTAACTCTCTTACTCTTTTTGAAGAAAGTATAAGATAGGGCAGTAATCATGGGCATCAAGCACAAGTGATCTCCACCTCCATCACCATCAGTGCCTCAGTCAACATGACGATTTCGTCTTCTAACCCTTTTCTTTTCATTTTTGTTAGTATTTTCTTCTTTTGTTTTTCATATATTGTGTTTATTTCTCCTGGGTATGTTTGTGTACCCTTCTCACATTAAGGACAATGTGTTGTTCAAGTGTGGGGAGGGGTTATGTGTTTTGCTTTTGAATATGATTTTTGCATATTGTATAATAGTTATTAAGTTGCATTTTGTGAATTGTTTGAATGTGTCAATGGCTTAGATGGAGTGAAATTTATTTAATTTTAAACATAGTCTAGTAGGTTGTAAATAATCAGTCGCTTGCACATTAGTGAATTAGGAGACATTGGATAAATATACAACTTAGGTTGTCACATTCAATCATAATTTGAGGTCTTTCTACTTAAGTAGCTTAACTAGTATTTTTCATAGAGACGAGTAGCTTAAACAACAAGGTAGGCAATAAAAAAAGCAATTTGTTAAATAGATCACTATTTCGCTAACCTTCGAGTTATGAATAGAGCTAGTAGCCAGTTGAAAATGTGATAATAGCTGAGTAACCGAATTAACACGCATTACAATTGTGTGCCTTCGCGTCAAAAGACTATAATGACGTTTCAACCAAGCTGTTTAATAAAAACATGACCTAGTTTAGTAACTGGATTGACATTCATTACCAACGTTTGCCTCTGCGTAAAAAGACTAAGTCTATGTTCATTAAAAAAAGTATTTGCTTAATAAAAACCTACCGAACTTATAGTAAGCTTAAATTTTCATGGAAATATACTTAAGAACAATTACATAGTTTAAAAGACTAAAGAATTATTAATTTGTGGGTATAATTGGAAAGGGCAAACAAATTAACACTTAGATCTCAATTAAATTATATAATTAGTTCAAAGCCCCTAGACATAGATTTTGCTTGTTAATGATTAGATTTAACTTTTAGGATTGTGTTTAAGATTAAATTTATTTCATGAAGTCAAAGCCATTGCCTCATTATTGCATTGCGT
The DNA here is from genome assembly GCA_026874005.2 of Erythroxylum coriaceum. NCBI lineage: Eukaryota > Viridiplantae > Streptophyta > Magnoliopsida > Malpighiales > Erythroxylaceae > Erythroxylum > Erythroxylum coriaceum. The sequence continues at coordinate 5,665 of JANQAP020793848.1, read as the reverse complement.
GTTGTGTGTTTGTTGTTTTGTTTGCTTGAGGACAAGCAAACATTTAAGTGTGGGGATGTTGATAGTTGTCATTTACATTGTGTTTTAGGTTTGTTATGTATTTAGGATGAATTTGAGTGTTGAGTATGTATTTAGGTTTTAATTGCATTAGTTTGTGTGTTTAAGTGTTTCTATAGGTTAGTATGAGTCTTTGAGCTTACTTGTTATATTTTTGAGGCATCTTGATGTGTTTGCTAGTATTTCAGGGTAAACGACAAAGAACGGAGAAGTTGTAAGGATTTTTGGGCCAAAGACATAGCCCACGATTGTGGCACAGTAGGCCACGATCGTGACAGAGAGGGACAAGCCAGAGTAACCAAGCCACGATCGTGCATATGGAGGCATGGTCGTGACAGAAAGCTTCCATTCAGGCCATGATCGTGCACATTGAGCTACGATTGTGATATAAAGGTTTACGTGCTGGCCATGATTGTGGCATCAGGCTGAAGCAAAAACTTGAATTTCGTAAGATTTTTTGGACCATTTCGACCCTGACTTTAACCTAAAGCTTTCAAAGTATAAATACATCATTATGAGATAGATGCAACAGTCTTGGAGAGTCTGAAAAGAGAGCATTCATGTCAGCCACATTTCGAAAAAACCTAGAGAGTTATCGAGAGATTGAGGAAGGAGACAAAGGAAGAGAAACATAAAGAAGAAGTTTGACGCAATGTACTTCCCGGAATAGATAGTTTTCCACTATCGCTGCCTCTACAATTCCGTTCCCGTTGTACTTTCTGGTTATTTCAATTTTATTCATATATAGAATTGCAATTGATGTTGAGAATAGGTTGTGTTGAATGTTGAGTTTTTGTTTATACTCACCTTTGGGATTTTAATTTTTGAGACTAATAAAGTTTGATTGATTGTGTTTTTATTGATTTAATTGTAATTTAATTACGCTCTTAATAACTTAGCAATAAACTGAGAGGGTGAGCACAGTGAAAATAATCAAATTGGGCTAATGAGAGTTAGGTGATTTGATAGGTAGAGAATTGAATCAAACCGGTAGAATCGTGCAACGAGAGATGGATCATAGGTTTCCGGTAGGTTATTAGACAATTTAGAACTAATTTAAGTTTTAGGTCAATTGTGAGTCAAGAGATCATAATTCCATAATTTGAATTAGGGATTATCAATTAGGGTTAAGAATTATAACTCGAGAGAGAGTAATTCACCCTAGGATCGTCTAGACCAATTAATTTGATAATTACACAATTGATCAGGTTTTGATTAATCTTGGATTAAAAACCCCTTTTCTCTCACTTTATAGTTTCTAGGTTGGTTTGGGATTGGTTTGTGTGACTTGTTATCTTATTTAGATTTCTGCAACTCAAATCTTGAAATTAATTGTTTTGATTGGTTTAGTTTCTGCATTAGTTTTTTTATTTTGAATTATTGTAGTTAGTACAACCTTAGATTTTAGGACTATACTTCCCTCCTCTTGGGATCAATACCTTAGGTTATACACGAACGACCTGTGTGCTTGCAAAAATTACCAAGGTTATAAATATTAAAACTTAGCATACGTAACCTTGCGATCACCCAACGCCTTGAAAAATTGTACGCTAAGAGTAAATGTATGAATTTGAAAATAAGATTTTTTAAAATATGAACTCTTAGATGCACTGACATTATATGGTTGAGGGTTGATAGACCATTAAGTCCACAATTCAGATGCATGAAAATCACTATGATAATCATAACTGGAACTTACAAATGGTTCAATTTTAACACCATCAGCTGATATAAAACCCATAGCCACGTTAAATTTAGCAACAAATAACGTAAATTCTTTACCCATAAGTCTAAATTCCATAATTCCTTTAGCAAACAAGTTGAATTCTTTATGAAAATTAAATTGAAATGTGTTGTAAAATTCTCTTGTTAATTTAACATATGCAAGATAGTCAATTTTAACAAACACATTCCAACAAATTTGTCCAACCAATTGCCTAAAAGAGTTACAAATTTGTAAAGCTTCAAGAGTGTTAGTTAGAACATACTTACAGGGTAGATTTTTCGTTGGCTTTGTTATTGAAATCTTTGGTTATCCTCAGGCAGTTGAAAAAAGTGAAAGCTCTACGTTGTGAGTTCTATTGGCTTATGTATTCGACTTGCTTACCTTTCTGAGTGTGATTCCTAGTTGTAGGGCCTGGTGTTGGTTCGGACATCAAAGCAATTGATAGAGTCGGTGATAGTTACAATTTGTATGGTGTTTTAGGAGTAGATTTGATAATTATTTTAATGTCAATTTAAGTGTTTAGTATGCATTTAGAGTTTAATTAGGCTAGTTTTTTTGTTTAAGTGTTTTTATGGGTTAGTTTTAATCTTTGAGCTTAAATTATATAATTTTGAGATACCTTGATGTGTTTGCTAGTGTTGTAGGGTAAACAGGGAAGAACGGAAAGAGTTAAAGAGTTTTCGGGCCAAAAAACATAGGCCACAATCGTGCACACAGGCCGCGATTGTGACAGAAGAGGAAGAACTAGAAGCAGCTAGGCCACGATCGTGCACCAAGGGCCATGATCGTGACAGAGAGCGTCAAATTAGGCCACGATCGTGTACTTCAGGCCACAATCATGACAGAAAGGAAAATGTGCCAGCAACGATTATTGCAAGTAGGGCCACAATCGTGCGCTACATCGGGCTAACAGAAAAACTCAAGTTTTAGATGAATTTTTAGACCATTTCAACCCTGACTTTGACCTAAAGCTTTGAAGGTATAAATAGAATATGATGTGACAGATGAGAAGAGAGAGCCAAGAGCTACAAAAGAGAGACTCTGCCAAAAATTCGAGTGAAAACCTAGCTAGAGATCAATTGATCGAAGAAGGAGATGAAGGAAGAGAGGCACGGAGACATGCTTGACGCGCTGTACTTCCAAGAACAGGTGGTTTCTTACAGTCTCACCTTCGAGATCCATTCCAAAAGTATATTCTAATTATTTTGATTTTATTGATGTGTGGGATTTTGGACATTGATTAGAAATATTTTTCGTAGAGTGATAATGTTTGTCTAAACTCACCTTCGGGTTGATTTATTCTTGAGATTAATAAAATTGTTTTGATTGTGTTTTACTTCAATTTATTGTGATTTAATTCGATTCTTCATAACTAGGAAATAAAATGAGAGGGTTAGCCAGTGAAAATCATCGATTTAGGTTAGCGAGAGTTAGGTAAATCGATAGGTAGAGAATTGAATCAAATTGGTTGAGTTTAGTAATGAGAGATCGAGCATAGATTCCTAGTAGGTTAATAGACAACATTAGAACTAATTTAGGTTTTGGACAAATTGCAAATTGAGAGATCGCAATTTTCATAATTTGAATTAGGGAATATCAATTAGGGTTAAGAATTATAACTCGAGAGAGAGTAATCCACCCTAGGATCATTTAGGCCCATTAAATCGGAGAAATTCATAATTGGATAGATCTTCTTTAATTTCGAATAAATTCCCCCTTTCTCTCAATTGGTCACTTCTAGGTTGAAAATTGGGTTATTTGTGTGAGTTTCTTCTGTTTGTTCTTTTGGTGATTTAATTTCTCATATTTGATTCTTGATTAATTTTAATTACTGCAATAGTTGTTTAATTAGGTTTTGTGAACTTAACTGCTGTTAGATTTTAGGGCTAGTTATCTTCTTCGTGGGATCGACATCTTAGGTACTACGTGAACGACCCGTACGCTTGCGATAATTACCAAGGTTAAAAATATTGAAACTTAAAGCGTGTAACCTTGAGCGAACAAGTTTTTGGCGCCGTTGTTGGGGAAGGCAATTTAGTTCTATAATTTAAGGCATTAGGTTTGTTATTTTCTTTCATTCATTTTACTTAGGATTCATACTCTTGTATAAACACAAGAGTCACAAGGGGTTCGAGTCGCGCAATTGAGATGTCCGATTTAGACTTAACATGGTTAGGTTCTCCTTAGGAAAGCTCAGTGAGAAGAAGAAGAAGAAACCGAAAAAATACAAATGGCCTAAGAATTCCAAAGAAATGTGGATCAAGAAGTTAACCCTAGTAGGCAACAACAGAGGACCCTCATAGATTTTATGAGGCCAAGATTCAATTATATAAATCAAGGAGTGGCTAGACTGCCTGTTCAAGTGGTCTCTTTTGAAATCAAGCTAGCCCTCCTGAACATGCTTCAGCAGAAGTCCAATTCTACGGACTTGCAAATGAAGATCTGAACGCGCATATAGTGATTTTTCTCGAGATTTGTAACACTTTTCGATATCACCAGATGTCAGAAGATGTAGTGAGGATTAGGTTGTTTCCTTTTACACTTAGGGATAGAGCAAAGGCTTGGTATCATTCACTAAGCCCTGCTAACATTACGAAATGGGAACAGCTAGTGCGAGCCTTCTTAGATAAATACTTCCCATTAACGAAGACCACCAAAATTATTAAGGAGATCACAAACTTCCAACAAGGTGACAGGGAGTCTATCTATGAAGCGTGGGAGCGCTATAGGGATCTACAGAGGAGATGCCCACATTATAATCTACCCAAAGAGTTCCTGCTGCAGACATTTTACAACGGAGTGAACCCACATACTCGAGGTACCATTAACGCAACATTAGGAGGATCATTAATGAGAAAGACGACCGATGAAGCAGAGGAGCTAATAGAGGAGATGGCTAGCAATAGTTGTCTATGGGCTAGTAAGCATAGTAGGCAACCTACTAATTTTAGGGAGTAGAAGGGAGTTATTGTTATCGACCAATTGATAGAAATGCAAGCGAAGATCAAGAATTTGACATAATAACTCAATAATATGAAGGCGTCATCTTCAGTTCCAGTGAAGGCCACGCAATTGAAATGTGAGCTATGTGCCCAGATGGATCATGATATGATGGACTGCTATCTGATGAGAGACGATATCCCGGAGCAAGTAAATTATATGGGAACACAATTTGGACGCGAAGGGGGTAGTAATCCCTATTCCAACACCGATAACCATGGGTGGAAGAATCACCCAAACTTCTCTTGTCAAACAACAACAACGGAGGACAGTTCAGACCCTAAAGACAATCGAGCTTCTAACAGGACAAAACCAACTCGATGGATTTGAAATTGGACAGAATTTTGGATAAGATAGGAGGAATGGAGGAAGCACACAGGAGGCTTGAGAGTAAATTCAAGCAAGTCACAAAGAATCATGCTTCATCTATCCATAACTTAGAAGTCCAAGTGGGGCAGCTTGTGGAAGCAATATTTACTCAGAATGCTGAAACTTTTCCAAGAAACACCGAATCGAACCCAAAGGAGTGTATCAAGGTTATAATTTAGAAGCAAGACAAGGAGCTAGAAACGGTGGACACAGAAGAAAGTCAAGTAATTAAAGACGACCTTCTAAATAAGATTGTTAGCAAATCGGTGTAATTAACTTGACGAATATTTCTGCACCAATTTTTTGTTAAAAAGGAATTATAAGCTAGGAAGGAGGAAGTAGAAATGTTACAAGAAATCGAACCAAAAAAAATCAAGGAGGTGACAGAATGGATACATACCAAGTTAAAATTACAAGAATTCATCATAGAGAGAGAGGAGGAGCAAAGGCTGGAAACCGTGCCCAACATAATGAAGAAGCACCCTTCTTTATTATGTTGGGCACGGTTTCCAG
>JANQAP020793820.1:0-12380 GCA_026874005.2 Erythroxylum coriaceum | reverse complement strand
ATTCTGGACAATTGATTGTCCGAGGAGTTTTATATTTGGGACTGTATTGGAAGTGCTACTTGAATGTGAATATGACTAACTATTTGTTCTCCACTTCAATGTTAAATGTCAGGCTAAAAGTCTGATGACAAATGTGAATAAGAAAGAGTGTGAATGTGACTAAATGAGTGTAATCATTGCATATATATGATGCATTTCATTACGTGAATGCATGAAAGATAATGGCAGTTGTGACTGGAGTCGCCAGTAAAAGAGCTTAAAACTCAGAACGTGATAAAAGCCTTTGGCTCAGTTGTGCATGTACCCAGTATCCACCGAGGGATATGGGACATTAATTGGTATAGCTCGGTATCCACAAAGGGATATGAGCTAGTAAAACGGCACTTGGTCACAGCAAAGTAACAAATGAAACTGAATCATATGCATTGCATTTACAATTGATATGTGTACTTTTGTATGAATGAAATGTTTGGTATAATTGTCCCGAAAGTGATATGTGATGCTTTATGCAAAAATGAAAAGATGTGAATTATATGTCTACATGTTTGATGTGTTGTATGAATTGAGTGAACCATCGATGATGGTTACCTGAACTGAGTTTACAAAACTCACCCAAAATTGCATGTTGACATTTCAGGACCAAAGGAGGACTTTTGCTACTGAGAGACTGTACAAGAAGCATAATTCTTATACTTGTGTGAAGAAAATGGCTCATAGGTCGGTCAGCTAAGATTGGAAGATTAGATAGATCTTTTTATGTATTTCCTCTTTCATATAGCTTATTTTGTAATAGGTTATGATGATGTACATGTACAGTTATTCGAAAGCTACAATGTATTACATTCGGATTTATGAAATGAAAAGGGGAAATTTTTAGTTTTAAAAATTGTGACTTTCTTGATGATGCCTTATAAAAAAATGATGATGTCATGTTAGGTGAATATTGCGATTGAATGTAGCGCACCATTATCATAGGTTATGTACTGGAATGCCCTCAGGGTGTTCCGGTATGTACCCCATGGTAACGGGGCGTTACAGCATCACTATATCCAGCTAGATAAGATGTCGAGTTAGACGTATACCGTATCCCAAAATCAGATGTTCTACTTATATACCTGATGATCCTCTTTACCGCTGTCAGATGTGTTTCTTTTGGGTTGGCTTGATAATGAGCATATACGCCAACTCTAAAATGGATATCTGACCTACTTGCAGTCAAGTATAATAAGCCTCCAATTATGCTCCAATATAGACTATCATCAACACTTTTCCCATTCTCATCTCTATTTAGTTTTGTTGAAACACTCATAGGCGTTCTCGCATGTCTGGCATTCTCAAGATCAAACTTCTTAATTAAACTCTTGGCATATTTTGTTTGCAATATAAAAATTCCATCCTTCACTTTTTTAACTTGCAAACCCCAAAATAAATTCATCTCACCTACTATACTCATTTCAAATTCGAATATCATTAATTCAACAAATTCATCTAACATCATTGGATGTGTAGCACCAAACATAATATCATCAACATAGATCTGAGCAATCACAAAATTAGATTTTAATTTTTTAATAAACAAAGTTTTGTCAATGCTACCTCGTTTATGGCCTTGCCTGATGAGAAATTGTGTGAGCCTTTCGTACCAACCTCTTGGTGCTTGTTTGAGACCGTAAAGAGCTTTTTTAACTTAAAGACGTGATCTGCATGGGCTAAATCAACAAATCCTTTTAGTTGCTCGACATACACTTCTTCCTGAATAAATCCTTTTTAAAATGCACTCTTTACATCCATCTGATAAAGCTTAAACTGCTTCACACATGCTATGTCTAATAACAGTCTGATAGACTCAAGTTGTGCCACTAGTGCAAAACTTTCATGAAAGTCTATTCCTTCCACCTGAGAATATCACTGAGCTACTAACCTTGCTTTATTTCTGGTTACATTACCCTTTTCATTTGTTTTATTTCGAAACACCCATTTTGTTCCAATCATATTACTATCCAATGGTCTTGGCACTAATTCCCATAAATCATTTTGTGCAAATTGAACCAATTCATCTTACATGGCTACTGTCCAGAACTCATCTTGTAAGGCTTCGTTAACGTTCTTTGGCTCGAATGAAGATGTGTAGCATAAGTATCCCATAAGTTCTTGATAATCAACCCTTTTTCTTGCCTTTGTTTTTCTTCTTTCACTAACTTCTCCAATAACATTTTCTACTGGATGATTTCTTCTGATTCGAGAAGGGGAATCATGGTTCAAATCAATTTCTCTTGAGTTTTGAACATTAAAGGGATAGTTTCCACATCTAGTGTTTTGGTTGATTCATCATTAACTGACAGTTCTTCAATTCGCGCAGTTACTTCCTCATCAGCAACTAACTGCAAATTTGGGCACTTTTTAAGTCTTTTCTTGTAGCTTGTTTGAGCTAGTTCTGAAGGTCGATTGTGTAGATTTTCTTCTGCCACTTGACTATTTAACAAAGATATATCATCTATCACAACATTTATGGACTCTAACACTTTCTTTGTTCTTTGGTTATACACTCAGTAAGCTTTACTCTGTGTTGAATAACCAATGAAAATCCCTTCATCACTTTTTCTCTCGAATTTTCCAAGTTGTTCTCGATCTCTAAGAATGTAACACTTGCTACCAAAAACATGAAAGTAACTCACATCAGGTTTCTTTCCCTTCCAAAGTTCATAGGATGTCTTGTTCAAGATGCTTCGAAGATAAACTCTGTTACATATGTAGCACGTTGTATTAACTGCTTCAGCCTAAAATTGCATAGACACTTTACTTCCATTCAACATAGATCTAGCCATTTCTTGAAGTATTCTATTTTTCCTTTTGGCAACACCATTTTGTTGTGGAGTTTTAAGTGCTGAAAATTCCTATATGATACCATACTCTTCACAAAAGTCATTAAATCTTATATTCTCAAATTCTCTTCTATGATCCGATCGAATTCTCAATATGGTCATATTTTTTAGATTCATGACCTGCACACATAGACTTCTAAAAGCCTTAAAAGCATATGATTTTTCTTTCAAAAATGTTACCCAAGTATATCTCAAATAATCATCAACACAAGTTAAAAAATATCTCATTCCACCAATGCTATCATATTGTGTTGGACCAACCAAATCCATGTGAATTAATTCAAATATGCGTGAAGAGGTAACACATCTAATCTTTTTATGTGGTTGATCGCTTACCGCTCGCGAGACATTCTCCTTGCCCATTTAGTACCCTACATTCATCACTTGTAAATTTAACTAACAAACCATCATCACAGAGTTGGCTTATACTCACCAAATTTGCTTTCAGTCCATCAACATAGAGCACGTTCTTGAAGAGAGGTAAATCGTCCACATATAGTGTTCCTTTACTAATCACCGAAGCCTTCTTTCTATCTCCAAAGGTCACATGACCATCCACACAACTCTGATAATTGGTTAAGTCATTCTTTTCCCCTATCATGTGCTATGAACATCCACTATCAAAATACCAACCATTTTTCAAAGTTGCTTTCATCGATTTGAGAACCACGAGAGCTTGCAATTCACTTTTTTTCACCTAAGTGGATTTCGGTACTGAGAGTTGATGATGAGATTTTTATGAGGAATGTAGAATTCTCCTACCTTGTCTTCTTTCAAACAACATCTGCAGTAACTGGTAACATCTTGGCCTTATATGCCCAATAACTCCGCAAAAGTGACACGTGGCTACGAATCTTCGAATCTTTCTTCATATTTCTTCTTCTTGGACAGATCTGGACATATCATTATTCTCCTCATTCAACTTAGAGCACTCTCCCATATATCCAATACCTTCAAGATCCCCTTTCACTTTACTGATTTCTATTAACTTTTCTAGTTTTTCTGTGCCACCATTCAACATTCTCAACCTTTTCGGCACTTACTAATCTCATTCTAGCTTCATCAAGCTCATCTAATGCCAACTTCAATTTCTTTTCTAACCCTTAGATAATATTTTTCATGGAGAGATTTTCTTCCTTCAGTCTTTCATTCTTTCTATACGTATTCACCCATTTTTCATATATAGCTTTGTAAGCCTCGTAAGTATTCTCCTTTCTATCATTCAGGCCACTTTCATCATTGTCATAATCAGATATTGGGTCTTAAGCTGAGTTGTTTACGTTTTCTAGAAATTTTCCGATTTTCTCCCTTTTACGTCTTCAATTACTTCCTTCTCAGTTACTGTTAAGCGAGTAACTGGACTTTTGCTATACAAAGCAACTAAAGTAGCACTATTAGCAATTTCTTCTTCACTACTGTATTCACTCTCGGATTCATTCTCATTACAAATGTTAGTAACCCAAAGCCTTTGCAGGCATGACACTGGATTCTCTTCACCTTCCTTTCACCCTTTTGGAGCTTTAGCTTGTTGCTTTAAATTGATATTCGATGAGCTCCCACCATAATGTCTAAATTCGGGTCTGTCCTTTTTTATTCTTTTTAGCCATTTACCAAAGTTCCGAGTGAGTAGTACCAAATCTTCATTTTCATCATATTCATCTTCTGCATCATTCACACCTTTTCTAGTTTCAACCTGTAATGCCAGTCCTTTGCTTCTTTCTTATTTACCCCTTAAAAGATTCATCTCGAAATTTGTAAGAATTCCAATTACCTTCTCCAATGACAAATCATTGATGTCATAGGCCTCCTCTATTGCTGCAATTTTCGGAATAAATCTTAGAGACAGTGATCTCAGCGTCTTCTTGACAAGTTTCAGATCGGAATATTTCTTTCCGAGTTGATGCGCCTGATTTACTATATCTCGTAATCTTTCATGAAAGTCCCCAATGGTCTCATTCTCATCCATCTTTAGTTCTGCAAACCTCACAGCTAACATTTGTAATTTTGACGCTATCATCGATTTGGATCCTTCATGAATAGTCTGCAAAGCATCCCACACTTCTTTGGCTGGTTCACAGGCTGATATCATTGAGAAACGTCCTTCATCAATAACACTAAAAATTGCATGCATTGTTAGAAGTTTGAGTGTGAATGAAATTGCTTTTACGTGAATGCAGTGGAAGAAGGGCATTGTTATAAATTTCTTTGGGAATTAAGTGAATTTCTGGAAAAGATATGATGGTGTTGATGTGTGTGTGAAAATTTGACCTACGGCTGATTGATGAGTTCCATTGTGCATGAGTGCCTTGGTGGGTGCGTGTTTTGTTGTTGGCTTTTGTTTTGATATTGAATGTTGGAGTAACACACGGTTGGAAGGATCTTTGTTCATGCGTGTACGTGTGTGTGATTGTAGTCTTGGAAGAGTCATGTTTCTGAAGTAATTATTTTGGAAATCACTTGCACTGAAATAAAATAAATAGATATATACAACATATATCTAATAGTAGGTTTCTTTGATAAATCAGCAAAGTCAAGACCAGCCTTTTGTCCCTGACTACCTTTTTTTTCTGAACCATTTTTCATCAACTTGTCCTTTTTCTTCTTATCAACTTATCTCCACCATCCATGTTCTCTTCCGTTATCCTATCACTAGAATCACTTCTAGTTAAATGTTTCAATTTCCTTTTCTTTTTTTTGTAGTTGCTCTTCTTCATTTCATTTTTTCCTTTTGCAACACTTGGATGACGCTTTAAGTTCACAAAATTGTTTTGACTAGAACTCAATAAAGCAGCACTATCACTAACACCACCTATTTTCTTTTTTCTCTTCTTCTCCTTATATTCATTTCTGTCTTTTTCAATACGGAAGCTACCCTCTAAATTCAAATTCTCATTCTGACCAATAGTTAATGCAGCAGCACTACCACTAACACCAGTTATCTTCTTATTCTTGTTCTTCTTATATTCATTTTTCTTTCCCTCTAAGTTCACAACCTCATTCTGACTAACACTAAATATAGTAGCATTGTCACTAAGACTACCTATCTTCTTTTTCTTCCTCCTCTTTTTCTCACCATATTTAGTTTTCTGTACTTCAACATTTAAACTACCCTCCACGTCAACATGCTCATTCTGACTAGGATTAAATGGAGCAATAGTATCACTAACACCCGTAATCTTCTTCTTCCACTTCTTCTCCCCCTCATATTCATTTTCTCTTCTTCAACATTTAAACCACCATCCAAATTAACGAACTCATTCTGACTAGCATTAAATGAGGCTGAATTATCACTATCATCACCAATCATCATCTTCTTCCTCTTCTTCTCCTTATATTCATCGTTAGAAGAAACACTTCTAATTAGTGACTCTTTGTCATGATTTACCTCTATCAAGGTACTAAGCTCACCCATTGTTTGATCTTGTTTATGCCTTTTCTTCTTACCTATTCCTTAACCTAATGGAAGGTATTGATTGGTTACCACCCTGTCAAAAAACTGAAAACAACATAAATACATAAAAAGAAATCAGATAATGAGTCATTAACTTGGAAATGATATAGGGATTCAAACATCATACGGAAGAGGCAATATATTAGCAAGGATCCACTCCACATAATTACCAAGTATTGAACAACAACCAAACTTAAAAGTATCAACACACGAGTTCAATCAATAGCAAAGCAGCGAAATTTAAAGCAAAAAAGTTCCATAAAGTAAAAAAGATTGGAAAGAAGATTTTAAGTAGAAGGCTTCCAATTCGAAAGTAAAAGCCTTGAGGGAAAAAAATACAGTCTCTATTTAATTAGTATACAAACATATGCAATTGCTATCAAAACAATCTAAATGACATTATTCAAGAGATACTACTGAACCATGCACCCAAACATGACAAGGATGTTTACATGGTAGCCATTACAATATGTATTCAGGAGATCTGGAGGGAGAGCAATAACAAAAGATTTGTGGAAAGGAAAAGAGGCATGCTTGCTCTCACATAAATCATCTCTAATAGTATTAGAGAACAATTAGTCATAAACCAGATGGAGAAGAAATGTAGTGAGAGACTAGTTATTTCTTGGAGACTCTAACAAGAATCCAAGAATACCCAGTGCATCTTGGAACAGTAAATCTCTACAACCTACTCTAGCCAAATACCACACACATAACATTTCTACAGGAATTTAAAGTTGGATTCTTACCTTAAAGGGTCCCCCCTCCATGAGGTCTTTACACCTAATCCATTGCGAGTGTTGAAGACATGCAGTCGGGAGAAGTGAGATAGTAACCAGAGCTCAAATACACAGGATGACCCTTCAAGTATCCCTAATCACAAAGATGAAAAGAGAAGATGGAGTAACTAAGCTCAAACTAGAAATTTCTTACCTCCTCAATCATCTGGAGAAACTGAAGACGGAGACTTTCAAGCACTAATTTGGAAACTTTTAGAGAAACTGTAGATAGGGGATTTTGGTTAACTTGTTTTAGGAAGATCTGAGAGTTTACTTAAGGTTATTTGTTACACGGGGATGTTCTCTAGATTACGATGTCGTTTGGTCTTTAGTTTTTGATATCCTGTAGTAGGATAAGAGTTATACTAAACTACCTTTCTTATTAATTCATTTTAATTTTTCAAAAAAAAGTATATAAACATATGGTGTGCATGTGTGTATAAATTTTGGCTATCCAATCACAAGCATCTCAATACCTTATAACCAACCAAAAAATGTTTAGCCAATTTTCGAAAGGAGCAACTAACAGGGAAGCGAAGAACTAGAAACTTTGTTATGATGGTGGATGGGCAGAAGCTGAATGATACAGGAGACGAATCCTTGGTAAACAAAAGAATTCAAATTGATTCGGATGAGAAAGAAATTGACAGTGGTGGTGACGATTTTGATCGATGGTTATGATAAGGGTTCTGGCTAAATCAAATCTAATGTCACGACTCGATTCAAAAATATCAAAGTTTTGGGGTTTTAGGACACTTGATCTGATGGTCAAATTTATCTAGTTCGATCCAATGGCTATATAAAAAGTAGGACTTAAAATGATGAGAAAATAAATCAAATATAATCTAATTTTATTTCTTTTTAAAAAAATTAAAGTTAATTGTATTAAAGAATAGTCACTTGGAGAGTAAACATACTCTCATGTTACAAAGATGAGGCAACATGACACTAAATGAAGAGATAACCATCAGCAAATTAGGCTACTAAAAGAGACCGAATGACATTGTAATAAGCAGACCCGCAGAAGAAGTTAGACGATGACGTATGAGGGACTGGCCAAGTAAAACGACAACGAACCAAGAATGAAGTATAAAAGGAGTAAAGGCTCTCCATCCCTTCTTCAGATCGTTTTAAGAAATATCCCAATTAGGGATTGGTTCTTCCTTAGGCGATCGTCATCGCCACTCATACCTTTCTACCCATAAGTGAGTAAATCTTTATGAAAACTTCGCCTTACTCAAGCTACTTTAATTAACTGTTCCATGTTTTTGTAGACAGCTTGAGAATCTCACAAGACAACATGCATTGTTAGGCTTTCCTAGGTAAGAGCGAAAATCCCGTTTCTTCATCTCGTTTAAGTTTGTTCCATTTTCCAACATAAAAATTATTCTCTACCTGTCTGAATAATTGATTATAGCACTAATTCCGAGGAACGTTCCTTATTTTGGAACTTTCGTTGATTTCTTTCTTTCCATATCTCTTGAGTAGATATGGCTAAAAATAGCACATTCCTCTTTCATAGTAAAGCGGAAGCTTGTGCTTCAACTAGGAACTTGACTATCCCTATGAGAGAATTAAAGACCCCACTCCATGAAAGAAAATCTTTGATCCTATTCCAAATAACGATTGAAAAAGGGTAGAGAAAGAATAAATGGTCTTTTATTTTTGTTCCTTCCTTTCATAGACATCAAATTTGATCCAAATTTGGCATATATTGAAGTCTTTCTATTGTTGCTACTCTGTTCCTAACTACTAGCCATATTACGAAAGCAGTATTTGGTCTAAGTATATTGTTCCAGATAACTTTACCTCAGGGATCATCTTGGTTTGATTGATAAACCCATTTCCTATAGGTTTTGCTAGAAAAGCTCTCAATAGGAGTTCCATGCCGCAAATAATAGTCCTGAGAGTTAGCTTCAAGAGAGTAAGGTGGTTTAAGGTGCTGGATTGCATCAGGAAATTGTAGCCAGTCATTTTGGTTAATAAGAATATCAACCTTAGTTTTGTGATCTAGCCCTGGAAAAGCAAAAATAGCATTAGGGTTTAGGGAAAGGAGACCCAATCCAATCCAATTGTCGTGCCATAAAAAAGCAATCTTTCCATTTCCAATTTTTTAACAAACATCATTAGCTACTTCATCCCTTTTTTTAAAATCTGATTATGAAACCAAGAATAGGATGATGTAAATGAGAGGGACCATATATATGTTGTTCCCTTTTAAAAAGTAACTATGAAGCCATCTTATCCACAATGAATGTTTGTCTTGAACCATTCTCCAAAGTCTCTTTATCAAAAAGACATTAGTAGCGACTTTTATATAAATGATTCCTAATCCCTCCTTTTCCTTTGGTTTACACAAATCTACCCATTTGACTTTAGGAAAGCCTGAACTTCCATTTGCTTTACCCTATAAGAAATCTCTCAACTTCTTCTCTACGAATTTGACTAATTTCTTTGACAAGAGGAAGTGAGTACTCCAATATAAGTGGAGGGAACGTAAGACAAATTTAATTAACTAAACTCTCCCCCCAAAGGAAAGAAATCTATTAGTCCATTTGTTAAGTCTCCTTTGAATATTTTCAATAAGGGGTAGGCCATCAATGAAGGATAACCTTTTAATGGAGATAGGTAGCCCCAGATATTGTAGAGGAGGGAATTTACTATTCATACCAGTCAAAGAGGAAATAATATCTTGGAGTGGTTCTGCCATAGTTGAGCAAACAAAATGACTTTTGTTAAGATTCACCTTAAGACTTGACAACTCAAAGAACTCATTGAGAGTGTCCATCAATAACTTAACAT
Organism: Erythroxylum coriaceum; assembly: GCA_026874005.2. Taxonomy (NCBI): domain Eukaryota; kingdom Viridiplantae; phylum Streptophyta; class Magnoliopsida; order Malpighiales; family Erythroxylaceae; genus Erythroxylum; species Erythroxylum coriaceum. The sequence goes on along the minus strand of JANQAP020793820.1, from coordinate 2,466 downwards.
AATCAAGATGTGCTTTTGAAAAGAGAATTAAATCATCTGCAAAACAGAGATGGGTGAGTGTCTTCTGCATTTGGAATGGAAGTTGAATTTAGGATTATGAGAGACTTTGGCCTTGATCATTAGAGTGAGCACTTCCATATATAAAATAAATAAGGGGATAAGGGGTTCCCCTATCTAATTCTCTCTTCCCCTTAATAATTTTAGAAGGGGTGTCATTAATTATAACACAATAGGCAGTAGTGGAGACAAGCCTTAATCCAGTTAATAAATAGATTAGGAAATTGAAAGCCTTAAGAACCCTGAAGAGGAAGGGCCAATTGATGCAATCAAAAGCTTTGTTGAAGTCAATCTTAACAGTACAATTAAGGGAAGAGTTCATTTTGGAATGTCCCTTTAAGAGTTCGTGAGCAATAAGAATGTTATCACCAATGCTTCTATCCTTCATAAAGGCGTTTTGATAATAAGATTGAGAACTTCCTTCAAACACTTTGTTAAGATCTTAGAAATAATTTTATAAATGAAGTTTATGCATGCAATCAACCTGAAATCACCAAAGGTAGATTTTAGGAATTAAGCAAAGAAAAGTTTTATTGAACTCTTTTAGGATCACCTCTTTTTCAAAAAAACTCATGAATGGCTTCTTTAACCATAGGTCCAGTAATAGACCATGTCTTTTGATATTAAAAGCCATTAAGCCCATCCAATCTAGGAGCTTTCATCCCATTCATAACAAAGACAATTGCATTGATATCATCATCAGTAATAACTTTCACCAACTCTCGAGAAGCTTTAAGAGAAATTCTATTGATAATAATATCTTGGAGAGAGGCCATAGAGGTAGAAGAGTCTAGGTTAGAAACTAGAAGCCCTTTATAGAAATTGACAGCCTCCTCTAAAATACTCGGTTGATCAGAAAGGATTCTCCCATCCATGCTATTAATAAAGCATATTTTATTGACATTCCTTTTGTCAGATAGGGAATTGAAAAAGAATTTGGAAGCTCTATTCCCTTCCTTAAGCCAATTAATCTGAGCCCTTTGTTCAATGAGTGAAGAGTGATCTTAGACGACACTTAGATAGCAATCAAGCTCTAACATTTCCTTCACAAGAAGATCAGCATCATTGGGGTTAAAAGAGAGTGAAAACTGAGTTGCAACTAGTCTTTCCTTAGCAACATCGATAGCAGTTTAAGTGCTAGGTGAGTGAAAAGCTTTCAACTTTTTCAATTCTGCTTTAATCACTTATAGTGTTTGACAGCAAACGAATTGTCTAGAGCCAAAGACTTGAACTAATAAATCCCTCTTGATTGCATCATTAAACCCATCCACTTTAACAAGATAATTATTAAATCTAAAAATATGATGGGTGAAGGACCTCTGGAAAAGACCCTCAATTAGAATCGTGGTATGATCAGAGAAAAGAGGGTCCAAGAAGATAGCTTTACTATTGGAAAATTGATGGAGCTATTCCCTATTAACAAGATCCCTGTCTACTTTTTTTCGAATAAACCAAGCATCCTTTTGTTTATTATTCCACGTGAAAAAGTACCTTTTCTGTTTGAGAATAGTTACTCCCAAATGATCTACATAAAGTTTAAGATCTTCATTGTAGTTTCTTGGACTACAATTTCCTTCTGCTTTAAGTCTGTAAATTGTAGAGTTGAAATCACCAGCTATGATCCAGGGACTAGATAGGTTATTTCGCATGTCTTTTAATAAGGACCATAGACAACTCCTTTGAAAACCAATGTTAAAACCATAAAAAAAAAGAAGAGTGAATAATAGTTCCTTCCAAAATGAAGTCCATCTTTAGATGCATCAACTACTTATTGGATAGTACCTCCTCCACTTTGATAAAATTCGCATTATAACAAGTAACAATTATGCCATAATGATGATAATAGTGGTTGGAAAGAAATGACCATCAAGGATAAAAAATATTCACCTTATTCATATTCTCAAATCTTATTTTAGTTTCCAACAATACTACGATAAATGGTCTAATCCTCACGACAAAATCCCTCAAAACATTTAGCTTTTCCAGGTAATTAATACCATGAACATTCCATATTAGGACTGACATATCAGAATATTTTTACTTTTAGCCCCTTTCTTCCTTCCACGTCTCTGAATTCTTGTACTGATCACATTTGGAAGGTTTTCTAACTCGTTTCCATCAGTCTCCTTGTTGACAAGGAATTAGTACAAGAAGTGGTGTCCTCCTCATATGAAGAATCCATTTTATCACCAAAGGGCTGGATAGAATTTGTTGGTACTGTTAGAGTAGTGCCCTAAAGGCAATCGCCTTTAGTACGTTTTGTACAAAGTTATATACATACTTTATTTTCAATAATAAAAAAAAGCATATTTCATTAATTTGGTATTCATTGTTTATGAATTGATATTGATCTATAAGCAAATTAATGAAGTCCATAATATATGACATAGTATGAAGGAAATTATGATG